>JACMZG010001019.1:0-12874 GCA_018340805.1 Microvelia longipes | reverse complement strand
TGATTTACTGTGGTTCTCTGATCGAAATCCAGTTATTAAAATAGTGATTTTCATGCTTATTTTGATCATTTTAAGCACTTAAATACGCTTTAAACAATAACATTAGAGAAATAAGCGATTTCCATCAAGAATTGTAGAAGCCATCGGCAGATTTGTTTCAATCTATTTCCTAACATGTTCAGCAATATAACAGTGTTATTTCATGCATTTTAGCAGTGGGAAACACGAGAAAACTTCGGTTTTCTACTTTAGATTCGTTCCAGACATATTGCATAAGTTGTACTTTGTGTGATTTACTGTGGTTCTCTGATCGAAATCCAGTTATTAAAATAGTGATTTTCATGCTTATTTTGATCATTTTAAGCACTTAAATACGCTTTAAACAATAACATTAGAGAAATAAGCGATTTCCATCAAGAATTGTAGAAGCCATCGGCAGATTTGTTTCAATCTATTTCCTAACATGTTCAGCAATATAACAGTGTTATTTCATGCATTTTAGCAGTGGGAAACACGAGAAAACTTCGGTTTTCTACTTTAGATTCGTTCCAGACATATTGCATAAGTTGTACTTTGTGTGATTTACTGTGGTTCTCTGATCGAAATCCAGTTATTAAAATAGTGATTTTCATGCTTATTTTGATCATTTTAAGCACTTAAATACGCTTTAAACAATAACATTAGAGAAATAAGCGATTTCCATCAAGAATTGTAGAAGCCATCGGCAGATTTGTTTCAATCTATTTCCTAACATGTTCAGCAATATAACAGTGTTATTTCATGCATTTTAGCAGTGGGAAACACGAGAAAACTTCGGTTTTCTACTTTAGATTCGTTCCAGACATATTGCATAAGTTGTACTTTGTGTGATTTACTGTGGTTCTCTGATCGAAATCCAGTTATTAAAATAGTGATTTTCATGCTTATTTTGATCATTTTAAGCACTTAAATACGCTTTAAACAATAACATTAGAGAAATAAGCGATTTCCATCAAGAATTGTAGAAGCCATCGGCAGATTTGTTTCAATCTATTTCCTAACATGTTCAGCAATATAACAGTGTTTTTCATGCATTTTAGCAGTGGGAAACACGAGAAAACTTCGGTTTTCTACTTTAGATTCGTTCCAGACATATTGCATAAGTTGTACTTTGTGTGATTTACTGTGGTTCTCTGATCGAAATCCAGTTATTAAAATAGTGATTTTCATGCTTATTTTGATCATTTTAAGCACTTAAATACGCTTTAAACAATAACATTAGAGAAATAAGCGATTTCCATCAAGAATTGTAGAAGCCATCGGCAGATTTGTTTCAATCTATTTCCTAACATGTTCAGCAATATAACAGTGTTATTTCATGCATTTTAGCAGTGGGAAACACGAGAAAACTTCGGTTTTCTACTTTAGATTCGTTCCAGACATATTGCATAAGTTGTACTTTGTGTGATTTACTGTGGTTCTCTGATCGAAATCCAGTTATTAAAATAGTGATTTTCATGCTTATTTTGATCATTTTAAGCACTTAAATACGCTTTAAACAATAACATTAGAGAAATAAGCGATTTCCATCAAGAATTGTAGAAGCCATCGGCAGATTTGTTTCAATCTATTTCCTAACATGTTCAGCAATATAACAGTGTTATTTCATGCATTTTAGCAGTGGGAAACACGAGAAAACTTCGGTTTTCTACTTTAGATTCGTTCCAGACATATTGCATAAGTTGTACTTTGTGTGATTTACTGTGGTTCTCTGATCGAAATCCAGTTATTAAAATAGTGATTTTCATGCTTATTTTGATCATTTTAAGCACTTAAATACGCTTTAAACAATAACATTAGAGAAATAAGCGATTTCCATCAAGAATTGTAGAAGCCATCGGCAGATTTGTTTCAATCTATTTCCTAACATGTTCAGCAATATAACAGTGTTATTTCATGCATTTTAGCAGTGGGAAACACGAGAAAACTTCGGTTTTCTACTTTAGATTCGTTCCAGACATATTGCATAAGTTGTACTTTGTGTGATTTACTGTGGTTCTCTGATCGAAATCCAGTTATTAAAATAGTGATTTTCATGCTTATTTTGATCATTTTAAGCACTTAAATACGCTTTAAACAATAACATTAGAGAAATAAGCGATTTCCATCAAGAATTGTAGAAGCCATCGGCAGATTTGTTTCAATCTATTTCCTAACATGTTCAGCAATATAACAGTGTTTCATGCATTTTAGCAGTGGGAAACACGAGAAAACTTCGGTTTTCTACTTTAGATTCGTTCCAGACATATTGCATAAGTTGTACTTTGTGTGATTTACTGTGGTTCTCTGATCGAAATCCAGTTATTAAAATAGTGATTTTCATGCTTATTTTGATCATTTTAAGCACTTAAATACGCTTTAAACAATAACATTAGAGAAATAAGCGATTTCCATCAAGAATTGTAGAAGCCATCGGCAGATTTGTTTCAATCTATTTCCTAACATGTTCAGCAATATAACAGTGTTATTTCATGCATTTTAGCAGTGGGAAACACGAGAAAACTTCGGTTTTCTACTTTAGATTCGTTCCAGACATATTGCATAAGTTGTACTTTGTGTGATTTACTGTGGTTCTCTGATCGAAATCCAGTTATTAAAATAGTGATTTTCATGCTTATTTTGATCATTTTAAGCACTTAAATACGCTTTAAACAATAACATTAGAGAAATAAGCGATTTCCATCAAGAATTGTAGAAGCCATCGGCAGATTTGTTTCAATCTATTTCCTAACATGTTCAGCAATATAACAGTGTTATTTCATGCATTTTAGCAGTGGGAAACACGAGAAAACTTCGGTTTTCTACTTTAGATTCGTTCCAGACATATTGCATAAGTTGTACTTTGTGTGATTTACTGTGGTTCTCTGATCGAAATCCAGTTATTAAAATAGTGATTTTCATGCTTATTTTGATCATTTTAAGCACTTAAATACGCTTTAAACATAACATTAGAGAAATAAGCGATTTCCATCAAGAATTGTAGAAGCCATCGGCAGATTTGTTTCAATCTATTTCCTAACATGTTCAGCAATATAACAGTGTTATTTCATGCATTTTAGCAGTGGGAAACACGAGAAAACTTCGGTTTTCTACTTTAGATTCGTTCCAGACATATTGCATAAGTTGTACTTTGTGTGATTTACTGTGGTTCTCTGATCGAAATCCAGTTATTAAAATAGTGATTTTCATGCTTATTTTGATCATTTTAAGCACTTAAATACGCTTTAAACAATAACATTAGAGAAATAAGCGATTTCCATCAAGAATTGTAGAAGCCATCGGCAGATTTGTTTCAATCTATTTCCTAACATGTTCAGCAATATAACAGTGTTATTTCATGCATTTTAGCAGTGGGAAACACGAGAAAACTTCGGTTTTCTACTTTAGATTCGTTCCAGACATATTGCATAAGTTGTACTTTGTGTGATTTACTGTGGTTCTCTGATCGAAATCCAGTTATTAAAATAGTGATTTTCATGCTTATTTTGATCATTTTAAGCACTTAAATACGCTTTAAACAATAACATTAGAGAAATAAGCGATTTCCATCAAGAATTGTAGAAGCCATCGGCAGATTTGTTTCAATCTATTTCCTAACATGTTCAGCAATATAACAGTGTTATTTCATGCATTTTAGCAGTGGGAAACACGAGAAAACTTCGGTTTTCTACTTTAGATTCGTTCCAGACATATTGCATAAGTTGTACTTTGTGTGATTTACTGTGGTTCTCTGATCGAAATCCAGTTATTAAAATAGTGATTTTCATGCTTATTTTGATCATTTTAAGCACTTAAATACGCTTTAAACAATAACATTAGAGAAATAAGCGATTTCCATCAAGAATTGTAGAAGCCATCGGCAGATTTGTTTCAATCTATTTCCTAACATGTTCAGCAATATAACAGTGTTATTTCATGCATTTTAGCAGTGGGAAACACGAGAAAACTTCGGTTTTCTACTTTAGATTCGTTCCAGACATATTGCATAAGTTGTACTTTGTGTGATTTACTGTGGTTCTCTGATCGAAATCCAGTTATTAAAATAGTGATTTTCATGCTTATTTTGATCATTTTAAGCACTTAAATACGCTTTAAACAATAACATTAGAGAAATAAGCGATTTCCATCAAGAATTGTAGAAGCCATCGGCAGATTTGTTTCAATCTATTTCCTAACATGTTCAGCAATATAACAGTGTTATTTCATGCATTTTAGCAGTGGGAAACACGAGAAAACTTCGGTTTTCTACTTTAGATTCGTTCCAGACATATTGCATAAGTTGTACTTTGTGTGATTTACTGTGGTTCTCTGATCGAAATCCAGTTATTAAAATAGTGATTTTCATGCTTATTTTGATCATTTTAAGCACTTAAATACGCTTTAAACAATAACATTAGAGAAATAAGCGATTTCCATCAAGAATTGTAGAAGCCATCGGCAGATTTGTTTCAATCTATTTCCTAACATGTTCAGCAATATAACAGTGTTATTTCATGCATTTTAGCAGTGGGAAACACGAGAAAACTTCGGTTTTCTACTTTAGATTCGTTCCAGACATATTGCATAAGTTGTACTTTGTGTGATTTACTGTGGTTCTCTGATCGAAATCCAGTTATTAAAATAGTGATTTTCATGCTTATTTTGATCATTTTAAGCACTTAAATACGCTTTAAACAATAACATTAGAGAAATAAGCGATTTCCATCAAGAATTGTAGAAGCCATCGGCAGATTTGTTTCAATCTATTTCCTAACATGTTCAGCAATATAACAGTGTTATTTCATGCATTTTAGCAGTGGGAAACACGAGAAAACTTCGGTTTTCTACTTTAGATTCGTTCCAGACATATTGCATAAGTTGTACTTTGTGTGATTTACTGTGGTTCTCTGATCGAAATCCAGTTATTAAAATAGTGATTTTCATGCTTATTTTGATCATTTTAAGCACTTAAATACGCTTTAAACAATAACATTAGAAATAAGCGATTTCCATCAAGAATTGTAGAAGCCATCGGCAGATTTGTTTCAATCTATTTCCTAACATGTTCAGCAATATAACAGTGTTATTTCATGCATTTTAGCAGTGGGAAACACGAGAAAACTTCGGTTTTCTACTTTAGATTCGTTCCAGACATATTGCATAAGTTGTACTTTGTGTGATTTACTGTGGTTCTCTGATCGAAATCCAGTTATTAAAATAGTGATTTTCATGCTTATTTTGATCATTTTAAGCACTTAAATACGCTTTAAACAATAACATTAGAGAAATAAGCGATTTCCATCAAGAATTGTAGAAGCCATCGGCAGATTTGTTTCAATCTATTTCCTAACATGTTCAGCAATATAACAGTGTTATTTCATGCATTTTAGCAGTGGGAAACACGAGAAAACTTCGGTTTTCTACTTTAGATTCGTTCCAGACATATTGCATAAGTTGTACTTTGTGTGATTTACTGTGGTTCTCTGATCGAAATCCAGTTATTAAAATAGTGATTTTCATGCTTATTTTGATCATTTTAAGCACTTAAATACGCTTTAAACAATAACATTAGAAATAAGCGATTTCCATCAAGAATTGTAGAAGCCATCGGCAGATTTGTTTCAATCTATTTCCTAACATGTTCAGCAATATAACAGTGTTATTTCATGCATTTAGCAGTGGGAAACACGAGAAAACTTCGGTTTTCTACTTTAGATTCGTTCCAGACATATTGCATAAGTTGTACTTTGTGTGATTTACTGTGGTTCTCTGATCGAAATCCAGTTATTAAAATAGTGATTTTCATGCTTATTTTGATCATTTTAAGCACTTAAATACGCTTTAAACAATAACATTAGAGAAATAAGCGATTTCCATCAAGAATTGTAGAAGCCATCGGCAGATTTGTTTCAATCTATTTCCTAACATGTTCAGCAATATAACAGTGTTATTTCATGCATTTTAGCAGTGGGAAACACGAGAAAACTTCGGTTTTCTACTTTAGATTCGTTCCAGACATATTGCATAAGTTGTACTTTGTGTGATTTACTGTGGTTCTCTGATCGAAATCCAGTTATTAAAATAGTGATTTTCATGCTTATTTTGATCATTTTAAGCACTTAAATACGCTTTAAACAATAACATTAGAGAAATAAGCGATTTCCATCAAGAATTGTAGAAGCCATCGGCAGATTTGTTTCAATCTATTTCCTAACATGTTCAGCAATATAACAGTGTTATTTCATGCATTTTAGCAGTGGGAAACACGAGAAAACTTCGGTTTTCTACTTTAGATTCGTTCCAGACATATTGCATAAGTTGTACTTTGTGTGATTTACTGTGGTTCTCTGATCGAAATCCAGTTATTAAAATAGTGATTTTCATGCTTATTTTGATCATTTTAAGCACTTAAATACGCTTTTAAACAATAACATTAGAGAAATAAGCGATTTCCATCAAGAATTGTAGAAGCCATCGGCAGATTTGTTTCAATCTATTTCCTAACATGTTCAGCAATATAACAGTGTTATTTCATGCATTTTAGCAGTGGGAAACACGAGAAAACTTCGGTTTTCTACTTTAGATTCGTTCCAGACATATTGCATAAGTGTACTTTGTGTGATTTACTGTGGTTCTCTGATCGAAATCCAGTTATTAAAATAGTGATTTTCATGCTTATTTTGATCATTTTAAGCACTTAAATACGCTTTAAACAATAACATTAGAGAAATAAGCGATTTCCATCAAGAATTGTAGAAGCCATCGGCAGATTTGTTTCAATCTATTTCCTAACATGTTCAGCAATATAACAGTGTTATTTCATGCATTTTAGCAGTGGGAAACACGAGAAAACTTCGGTTTTCTACTTTAGATTCGTTCCAGACATATTGCATAAGTTGTACTTGTGTGATTTACTGTGGTTCTCTGATCGAAATCCAGTTATTAAAATAGTGATTTTCATGCTTATTTTGATCATTTTAAGCACTTAAATACGCTTTAAACAATAACATTAGAGAAATAAGCGATTTCCATCAAGAATTGTAGAAGCCATCGGCAGATTTGTTTCAATCTATTTCCTAACATGTTCAGCAATATAACAGTGTTATTTCATGCATTTTAGCAGTGGGAAACACGAGAAAACTTCGGTTTTCTACTTTAGATTCGTTCCAGACATATTGCATAAGTTGTACTTTGTGTGATTTACTGTGGTTCTCTGATCGAAATCCAGTTATTAAAATAGTGATTTTCATGCTTATTTTGATCATTTTAAGCACTTAAATACGCTTTAAACAATAACATTAGAGAAATAAGCGATTTCCATCAAGAATTGTAGAAGCCATCGGCAGATTTGTTTCAATCTATTTCCTAACATGTTCAGCAATATAACAGTGTTATTTCATGCATTTTAGCAGTGGGAAACACGAGAAAACTTCGGTTTTCTACTTTAGATTCGTTCCAGACATATTGCATAAGTTGTACTTTGTGTGATTTACTGTGGTTCTCTGATCGAAATCCAGTTATTAAAATAGTGATTTTCATGCTTATTTTGATCATTTTAAGCACTTAAATACGCTTTAAACAATAACATTAGAGAAATAAGCGATTTCCATCAAGAATTGTAGAAGCCATCGGCAGATTTGTTTCAATCTATTTCCTAACATGTTCAGCAATATAACAGTGTTATTTCATGCATTTTAGCAGTGGGAAACACGAGAAAACTTCGGTTTTCTACTTTAGATTCGTTCCAGACATATTGCATAAGTTGTACTTTGTGTGATTTACTGTGGTTCTCTGATCGAAATCCAGTTATTAAAATAGTGATTTTCATGCTTATTTTGATCATTTTAAGCACTTAAATACGCTTTAAACAATAACATTAGAGAAATAAGCGATTTCATCAAGAATTGTAGAAGCCATCGGCAGATTTGTTTCAATCTATTTCCTAACATGTTCAGCAATATAACAGTGTTATTTCATGCATTTTAGCAGTGGGAAACACGAGAAAACTTCGGTTTTCTACTTTAGATTCGTTCCAGACATATTGCATAAGTTGTACTTTGTGTGATTTACTGTGGTTCTCTGATCGAAATCCAGTTATTAAAATAGTGATTTTCATGCTTATTTTGATCATTTTAAGCACTTAAATACGCTTTAAACAATAACATTAGAGAAATAAGCGATTTCCATCAAGAATTGTAGAAGCCATCGGCAGATTTGTTTCAATCTATTTCCTAACATGTTCAGCAATATAACAGTGTTATTTCATGCATTTTAGCAGTGGGAAAACGAGAAAACTTCGGTTTTCTACTTTAGATTCGTTCCAGACATATTGCATAAGTTGTACTTTGTGTGATTTACTGTGGTTCTCTGATCGAAATCCAGTTATTAAAATAGTGATTTTCATGCTTATTTTGATCATTTTAAGCACTTAAATACGCTTTAAACAATAACATTAGAGAAATAAGCGATTTCCATCAAGAATTGTAGAAGCCATCGGCAGATTTGTTTCAATCTATTTCCTAACATGTTCAGCAATATAAAGTGTTATTTCATGCATTTTAGCAGTGGGAAACACGAGAAAACTTCGGTTTTCTACTTTAGATTCGTTCCAGACATATTGCATAAGTTGTACTTTGTGTGATTTACTGTGGTTCTCTGATCGAAATCCAGTTATTAAAATAGTGATTTTCATGCTTATTTTGATCATTTTAAGCACTTAAATACGCTTTAAACAATAACATTAGAGAAATAAGCGATTTCCATCAAGAATTGTAGAAGCCATCGGCAGATTTGTTTCAATCTATTTCCTAACATGTTCAGCAATATAACAGTGTTATTTCATGCATTTTAGCAGTGGGAAACACGAGAAAACTTCGGTTTTCTACTTTAGATTCGTTCCAGACATATTGCATAAGTTGTACTTTGTGTGATTTACTGTGGTTCTCTGATCGAAATCCAGTTATTAAAATAGTGATTTTCATGCTTATTTTGATCATTTTAAGCACTTAAATACGCTTTAAACAATAACATTAGAGAAATAAGCGATTTCCATCAAGAATTGTAGAAGCCATCGGCAGATTTGTTTCAATCTATTTCCTAACATGTTCAGCAATATAACAGTGTTATTTCATGCATTTTAGCAGTGGGAAACACGAGAAAACTTCGGTTTTCTACTTTAGATTCGTTCCAGACATATTGCATAAGTTGTACTTTGTGTGATTTACTGTGGTTCTCTGATCGAAATCCAGTTATTAAAATAGTGATTTTCATGCTTATTTTGATCATTTTAAGCACTTAAATACGCTTTAAACAATAACATTAGAAATAAGCGATTTCCATCAAGAATTGTAGAAGCCATCGGCAGATTTGTTTCAATCTATTTCCTAACATGTTCAGCAATATAACAGTGTTATTTCATGCATTTTAGCAGTGGGAAACACGAGAAAACTTCGGTTTTCTACTTTAGATTCGTTCCAGACATATTGCATAAGTTGTACTTTGTGTGATTTACTGTGGTTCTCTGATCGAAATCCAGTTATTAAAATAGTGATTTTCATGCTTATTTTGATCATTTTAAGCACTTAAATACGCTTTAAACAATAACATTAGAGAAATAAGCGATTTCCATCAAGAATTGTAGAAGCCATCGGCAGATTTGTTTCAATCTATTTCCTAACATGTTCAGCAATATAACAGTGTTATTTCATGCATTTTAGCAGTGGGAAACACGAGAAAACTTCGGTTTTCTACTTTAGATTCGTTCCAGACATATTGCATAAGTTGTACTTTGTGTGATTTACTGTGGTTCTCTGATCGAAATCCAGTTATTAAAATAGTGATTTTCATGCTTATTTTGATCATTTTAAGCACTTAAATACGCTTTAAACAATAACATTAGAGAAATAAGCGATTTCCATCAAGAATTGTAGAAGCCATCGGCAGATTTGTTTCAATCTATTTCCTAACATGTTCAGCAATATAACAGTGTTATTTCATGCATTTTAGCAGTGGGAAACACGAGAAAACTTCGGTTTTCTACTTTAGATTCGTTCCAGACATATTGCATAAGTTGTACTTTGTGTGATTTACTGTGGTTCTCTGATCGAAATCCAGTTATTAAAATAGTGATTTTCATGCTTATTTTGATCATTTTAAGCACTTAAATACGCTTTAAACAATAACATTAGAGAAATAAGCGATTTCCATCAAGAATTGTAGAAGCCATCGGCAGATTTGTTTCAATCTATTTCCTAACATGTTCAGCAATATAACAGTGTTATTTCATGCATTTTAGCAGTGGGAAACACGAGAAAACTTCGGTTTTCTACTTTAGATTCGTTCCAGACATATTGCATAAGTTGTACTTTGTGTGATTTACTGTGGTTCTCTGATCGAAATCCAGTTATTAAAATAGTGATTTTCATGCTTATTTTGATCATTTTAAGCACTTAAATACGCTTTAAACAATAACATTAGAGAAATAAGCGATTTCCATCAAGAATTGTAGAAGCCATCGGCAGATTTGTTTCAATCTATTTCCTAACATGTTCAGCAATATAACAGTGTTATTTCATGCATTTTAGCAGTGGGAAACACGAGAAAACTTCGGTTTTCTACTTTAGATTCGTTCCAGACATATTGCATAAGTTGTACTTTGTGTGATTTACTGTGGTTCTCTGATCGAAATCCAGTTATTAAAATAGTGATTTTCATGCTTATTTTGATCATTTTAAGCACTTAAATACGCTTTAAACAATAACATTAGAGAAATAAGCGATTTCCATCAAGAATTGTAGAAGCCATCGGCAGATTTGTTTCAATCTATTTCCTAACATGTTCAGCAATATAACAGTGTTATTTCATGCATTTTAGCAGTGGGAAACACGAGAAAACTTCGGTTTTCTACTTTAGATTCGTTCCAGACATATTGCATAAGTTGTACTTTGTGTGATTTACTGTGGTTCTCTGATCGAAATCCAGTTATTAAAATAGTGATTTTCATGCTTATTTTGATCATTTTAAGCACTTAAATACGCTTTAAACAATAACATTAGAGAAATAAGCGATTTCCATCAAGAATTGTAGAAGCCATCGGCAGATTTGTTTCAATCTATTTCCTAACATGTTCAGCAATATAACAGTGTTATTTCATGCATTTTAGCAGTGGGAAACACGAGAAAACTTCGGTTTTCTACTTTAGATTCGTTCCAGACATATTGCATAAGTTGTACTTTGTGTGATTTACTGTGGTTCTCTGATCGAAATCCAGTTATTAAAATAGTGATTTTCATGCTTATTTTGATCATTTTAAGCACTTAAATACGCTTTAAAAATAACATTAGAGAAATAAGCGATTTCCATCAAGAATTGTAGAAGCCATCGGCAGATTTGTTTCAATCTATTTCCTAACATGTTCAGCAATATAACAGTGTTATTTCATGCATTTTAGCAGTGGGAAACACGAGAAAACTTCGGTTTTCTACTTTAGATTCGTTCCAGACATATTGCATAAGTTGTACTTTGTGTGATTTACTGTGGTTCTCTGATCGAAATCCAGTTATTAAAATAGTGATTTTCATGCTTATTTTGATCATTTTAAGCACTTAAATACGCTTTAAACAATAACATTAGAGAAATAAGCGATTTCCATCAAGAATTGTAGAAGCCATCGGCAGATTTGTTTCAATCTATTTCCTAACATGTTCAGCAATATAACAGTGTTATTTCATGCATTTTAGCAGTGGGAAACACGAGAAAACTTCGGTTTTCTACTTTAGATTCGTTCCAGACATATTGCATAAGTTGTACTTTGTGTGATTTACTGTGGTTCTCTGATCGAAATCCAGTTATTAAAATAGTGATTTTCATGCTTATTTTGATCATTTTAAGCACTTAAATACGCTTTAAACAATAACATTAGAGAAATAAGCGATTTCCATCAAGAATTGTAGAAGCCATCGGCAGATTTGTTTCAATCTATTTCCTAACATGTTCAGCAATATAACAGTGTTATTTCATGCATTTTAGCAGTGGGAAACACGAGAAAACTTCGGTTTTCTACTTTAGATTCGTTCCAGACATATTGCATAAGTTGTACTTTGTGTGATTTACTGTGGTTCTCTGATCGAAATCCAGTTATTAAAATAGTGATTTTCATGCTTATTTTGATCATTTTAAGCACTTAAATACGCTTTAAACAATAACATTAGAGAAATAAGCGATTTCCATCAAGAATTGTAGAAGCCATCGGCAGATTTGTTTCAATCTATTTCCTAACATGTTCAGCAATATAACAGTGTTATTTCATGCATTTTAGCAGTGGGAAACACGAGAAAACTTCGGTTTTCTACTTTAGATTCGTTCCAGACATATTGCATAAGTTGTACTTTGTGTGATTTACTGTGGTTCTCTGATCGAAATCCAGTTATTAAAATAGTGATTTTCATGCTTATTTTGATCATTTTAAGCACTTAAATACGCTTTAAACAATAACATTAGAGAAATAAGCGATTTCCATCAAGAATTGTAGAAGCCATCGGCAGATTTGTTTCAATCTATTTCCTAACATGTTCAGCAATATAACAGTGTTATTTCATGCATTTTAGCAGTGGGAAAACACGAGAAAACTTCGGTTTTCTACTTTAGATTCGTTCCAGACATATTGCATAAGTTGTACTTTGTGTGATTTACTGTGGTTCTCTGATCGAAATCCAGTTATTAAAATAGTGATTTTCATGCTTATTTTGATCATTTTAAGCACTTAAATACGCTTTAAACAATAACATTAGAGAAATAAGCGATTTCCATCAAGAATTGTAGAAGCCATCGGCAGATTTGTTTCAATCTATTTCCTAAA
>JACMZG010001018.1:26177-39052 GCA_018340805.1 Microvelia longipes | reverse complement strand
AGAATTGTTTGTGCATCAGAAAATGGTTTTTAGATAAATTAAAACTACCAATAAATTTTTAGCTATTCTTAAAATCAATTGATCTCATTTCAACTTTTATTTTTATTAACTGGAAAAGCTTTGGGTTCAAATCCAATAAAAATTTATATTACATCATATTTTTCTGTTACTATTGTATGCAACACAAATTTAACTTGATTACTGAATACAGTAAAGTCCTTCTAATGTTCCAATTTTTAGGACTTTAAAAAAAGTTTATAAATTAGAGTTGGAAAATTATTAAGGTAAACATAAAAGAGTTTGGAACATTACATTACTGTATCTTTAATTTACTTCACACATTACTATAATTGCTATAATATTTACACTTCAGTTTATACCTATTTTCACTTCGATTTATCATAAATTGCATTGATTTCGTTTTTATGATTTTTCCAAAAGTTTTAATTTTTGTTATATTTGATTAAAGTTTTTCATTAGTAAATATTTCTTGAATATATTTTTTGATTATATTTACTCCATCCTATTTGTGCCACTCTTTCTTTGCTAATACTCTTCCTGAATACAATTTAAATGAGCTTTTCTCAGTCGTCTTTTGTTTTGTAGTGCATATCGTAAGTTTTTTTTCTGACGAATGTGAAGGCTCCTATCTTCTAAAGAATAGCATTAATCAATTGTCGAATCTTTCAAAGCTGCATTCAATCTATATGTTTCAAATAGTGGGTAAATGGTTTTAAAAAAGGGAATTGTATGTCTAGTTCCTTCTAAAGTCTCTTCATAACGCCAGTATCAAAGGGCTTTACCACAATTTAATCTTATTTCCCTTAAATTTTTAAATCTGAATATCCATTTGTATTGTTCCCTTTCTTTTTAGAGTAATTCAATGAAAATCACTGAATTCAGGAACTGGCCAGGACTGTATGTGTAAATATGAGTTCAAAATTTGCAGTTCCTACTACCTTCGTTTTCTAACTTTATTGAATAAATATGAAATAATTTTTTTAAATGGCTTTACAATATTTTTTGCTTGTACTTTATGTTAAGTTTCTAGCAATGATTATTGTTCAACTTATAGTATTTCGTTGTACGTTCTTTATACGCTCAAGGGTTTACCCCATTGACTCACATCCTTGAAATTGGAATCCGCCCATTTATTATGGTCTAGCGGAACATGCATATATAAAAAAACACTGTTAAAATTAAGATAAATAGCAATAATATTGTTCTACATATGTTATATAAAGAGTACAAAAACAATTATGTTTCCAATTTCTCTTCATATGGCAACCTAGACAGGGTGCCATTGATATTGTCACTTGTCAGCCTCCAGAGGGATCGAACATTCAAGTATAATTTCTTCCTAGTTCAGAGAGATGGTAATTCTTCTTGAAACGTAATTCAACCCTAAGTCTTGGCTTCATTCTTAATTTCATCTCCGCTCACTTCCTATACAACGAAAAGTTATCCTTTCCATTGCTTGGGACTTCTTCTTGAAAAATGTATGAAAGTTTGCACGCGTGTGTTCCCGACGTTTTCAGTTGCATTGCTGCTTTAACATTGATACACTGGATATTACCCATATGAGTAACCTTTTTTGAGTCACAAGTACGAGTCACTTCTATGAGTCACCACGCTAGGTAGATGTTAGCCACCAAAACCAGGGCTCCTCAGAGTGGGGACCTCCTACCCCCCAATTTATTTTGTAAAATATTTTTTGGGGGGGTTAAATTTTTTTACCACATTTGTTGGGCGTCAAATTTTTTTTATCCACAAATTTTGGGGGGTCAAATATATTTTATCAAATTATTTAGTTAGTCAAATTTTTTTGTGTGGATTTTAGGGGGGTCTTTAATTTTTTTTTCTAATTTTTTTTTGAAGGTATAAGTCCATCCACTCTATCATGTATGAGTCATCGAATATTAGTTCATCAAGTTTAAGTCCGTGTTATGAGTCATAGTATCGAGTCACCCATATGAGTAACCCCATGAGTCATAAAGTACGAGTCACTTCTATTATTCAACACGTAGAAATCAGGAAGTATTAGACATAAGTTACCGAGGTCACCTCTATGGAGTCACGACTAGGTAGATGTGAGTGCACCAAACCGGGGTCCCTCAGATGAGAAGGGACCCCCTAACCCCCAATTTTTTTTTGTAATGAATTTTTTGGGGGTCAAATTTTTTTATATTCCAAATTTTTTGGGGGGTCAAATTGTTAGGTGATGAGTCTTACCTTTATGAGTCGTCACCACATATGTAGGATGTGAGGCACAAACCGGATCCCTCAGGGGGGAGGGGACAACCCTACCACCTGATTTTTTTAGAAAATTTTTCTTTCAGAATTTTCTTGGGCGGTCAAATATTTTTTTCAAAATTTTTGGGATTCATCGATTGAGTCATAAGTTTTAGGGTCTCAAAAATTTTATTATCTAATTTTTAAGGGGTCAAATTATTTTTTTTCCAATTTTTGGGGGTCAAATGTTTCTTTTCCAAATTTTTAGGGGGTCAAATTTGTTTTTTTAGTATGAATCACCCTATGAGTCCTACGTAGGTTGATTGTAGAGCGCACCAAACGAGGTCCGCAGGATGGAAGGACCCCCCCACCCTATTTTTTTTCTAAAATCTTTTTTTGATAAATTGTTTGGGTGGTCAAAATTTTTATTAATCTAAATTTTGGGGGTCAAAATTTTTTTTTTCCAAATTTTTTGGGTTCAAATTTTTTTTCCAAATTTTTGGGGATACAATTTTTTTTTTCCAAATTTGGTGTCAATTGTTATTGGTCTGCGTCATATTATATTTGATCACCACGTAGGATAGAGTGTGAGGCACCAAACCGGGTCCTTCAAAGGAAACGACACTCACACCCCTACATTTTTTTTTTTCAAAATTTTTGTATGAATTTTTTTGGGGTCAAAGTTTTTATCTAATATTTTGGGGCGTTTCAATTGTTTTTTCAAATTTGAGGTCAAATTGTTTATAGGATGAGTACCCTATGAGTCACTACCGTAGGGATTTGACCTCCGAACCGGAGAAGAAGGACCCCCAACCCCCTTTTTTGAATGAATTTTTTTGGGGGTCAAATTTTTTTTCCAAATTTTTTGGGTCAATTTTTTTATTTGGGAGTCAACCGTATGACGGTAGGGTACCGTGGTAGTGTGAGGCACCCTAACCGGGGTCCCTCAGAGGGAAGGGACCCTCACACCCCCAGTTTTTTTTGAAAAATTTTTGGATGATTTTTTGGGGGTCAAATTTTTATTTCTAAATTTTGGGGGGTCAATTTTTTTTTTCCAAATTTTTGGGGGTCAAAATTGTTTTAGGTATGAAGTCACCCCTATGAGTCACTACGTAGGTTGATGTGAGACGCACCACTGGGGTCCGTCAGAGGGAAGGGACCCCCCAACCCCCCATTTTTTTTTTGAAGATTTTTTTGATGAATTTTTTGGGGGTAAATTTTTTTTTCCAAATTTTGTGGGGTCAAATTGTTTAAGGTATGAATTCACCCCTATGAGTCACTACGTAGGTTTATGTGAGCGCACCAAACCGGGGTCCCTCAGACGGAAGACCTTCACAACCCCTTTTTTTGCGACATTTTTTTTAGGGGGTAATTTTTTTTTCCAATTTTTGGGGGACAAATTTTTTTTTCTAAAATTTTTGGGTCAATTGTTTTTAGGTATGAAGTCACCCCTATGAGTCACTTACGTAGGTTGATGTGAGCGCACAAACCAGGGTCCCTCAGAGGGAATAGACCCACAACCCCCACATTTTTTTTTGAAAAATTTTTGAGAATTTTTGGGGGTAAATTTTATTATTTTGGGGGTCAAATTTTTATTATCTAAAATTTTGGGGGTCAATTTTTTTCCAAATTTTTGGGGTCAAATTGTTTTAGGTATGAGTCACTACGTAGGTAGATGTGAGCGCACCAAAAAGGGTCCTCCAAGGGAGGGACCCTCAACCCACAGTTTTTTTTGAAAAATTTTTTTTGATGAATTTTTTTGGGTGGTCAAATTTATTATCTAAAATTTTGGGGGGTCAAAGTTTTTTTTTCCAAATTTTTGGGGTCAAATTTTTTAGGGTATGAGTCACCTATGAGTCACACGTAGGTTGATGTGAGCGCACCAAAGGGGTCCCTCAGAGGGAAGGGACCCCAAACCCCCATTTTTTTTGCGCATTATTTTTTTTATGAATTTTTGGGGGGTCAAATTTTTTTTTCTAAATTTTTGGGGGTCAAATTTTTATAGGTTATGTCACCCCTATGAGTCACTACGTAGGTTGATGTGAGCACCCAAACCGGGGTCCTCGAGGAAACCCCACACATTTTTTTTTGCATTTTTTTTTGAATTTTTGGGGGTCAATTTTTTTTCCAAATTTTTGGGGGTCAAATTTTTTTTTTAAAATTTTTTGGGGTCAAATTGTTTTTAGGTAGAGTCCCCTATGAGTCACCCGTAGGTTGATGTGAGCGCACAACCAGGGTCCCTCAGAGGAAGGACCCCCAACCCCACATTTTTTTTTGAAAAATATTTTTTGAGGTATTTTTTGGGGTGTCAAATTTTTTTTATCAAATTTTGGGGGTCAATTTTTTTGGGGTGTCAAATTTTTTTTTTCAAACTTTTGGGGGTCAAATTTGTTTTGAGGTAGAGTCACTACGTAGGTTGATGTGAGCCGCACCAAACCGGGTCCCTTCAGAGGGAAGGGACCCCCCCCCCATTTTTTTGAAAAATTTTTTTTGATGAATTTTTTGGGGGGTCAAATTTTTATTATCTAAATTTTTGGGGGGTCAAATTTTTTTTTCCAAATTTTTGGGGGTCAAATTTTTTAGGTATGAGTCACCCCTATGAGTCACTACGTAGTTGATGTGAGCGCACCAAACCGGGGTCCTAGAGGGAAGGGACCCCAACCCCCCATTTTTTTTGCATTTTTTTTTTTTTGATGAATTTTTTGGGGGTCAAATTTTTTTTTTTCCAAATTTTTGGGGGGGTCAAATTTTTATAGGTATGAAGTCACCCCTATGAGTCAACGTAGGTAGATGTGAGCGCACCAAACCCGGGGTCTCTGGAAGGGACCCTATTTTTTTTTGCAATTTATTTTTTTTTGGGGGTCAAATTTTTTTTTTTCCAAATTTTTGGGGGTCAAAAATTTTTGGGTTCAAATTGTTTTTAGGTCACCCTATGAGTCACCACGTAGGTAGATGTGAGCGCACCAAAACAGGGTCCCTCAGAGGGAAAGGACCCCCCACAACCCCCACATTTTTTTTTGAAAATTTTTTTTGATATTTTTTTGGGTGGTCAAATTTTTATTATCTAAAATTTTGGGGGTCAATTTTTTTTTTTTTTGGGGGTCAAATTTTTCCAAAATTTGGGGGGTCAAATGTTTTTAGGTATGGTCAACACGAGGTTAGATGTGAAGCGCACCAAACCGGGGTCCCTCAGAGGGAAGGGACCCCCAACCCCCACAGTTTTTTTTGAAAAATTTTTTTTGATGAATTTTTTTGGGGGTCAAATTTTATTATTCTAAAATTTTGGGGGGTCAAAGTTTTTTTTTCCAAATTTTTGGGGGTAAATTGTTTTAGGTATGAGTCACCCCTATGAGTCACTACGTAGGTTGATGTGAGCGCACCAAACGGGGTCCCTCAGAGGGAAGGGACCCACAACCCCCACATTTTTTTTTGCTTTATTTTTTTTGTGAATTTTTGGGGGGTCAAATTTTTTTTTTCAAATTTTTGGGGGTAAATTGTTTTAGGTATGAGTCACCCCTATGAGTCACTACGTAGGTTTGTGAACGCACCAAACCGGGGTCCTCAGATGGAAGGACCTCAAACCCCCCATTTTTTTTTGCAATTTTTTTTGGGGTCAAATTTTTTTTTTTCCAAATTTTGGGGGGGTCAAATTGTTTTTTAGGTATGAGTCACCCTATGAGTCACCACGTAGGTAGATGTGAGCGCACCAACCAGGGCCCTCAGAGGGAAAGGGATCCCCCCCACATTTTTTTTGAAATATTTTTTGAATGATATTTTTTGGGTGGTCAATTTTTTATTATCAAATTTTGGGGGTCAAAGTTTTTTTTTTTTCCAAATTTTTGGGGGTCAAATTGTTTTTAGGTGAGATGGTCACTACGTAGGTTGATGTGAGCGCACCAAACCGGGGTCCCTCAGAGGGAAGGAACCCCCCCAACCCCACATTTTTTTTTTGAAAAATTTTTTTTTGATGAATTTTTTTGGGGTCAAATTTTTATTATCTAAAATTTTGGGGGGTCAAAGTTTTTTTTTCCAAATTTTTTGGGGGTCAAATTGTTTTAGGTATGAGTCACCCCTATGAGTCACACGTAGGTTGATGTGAGCGCACCAAACCGGGGTCCTCAGAGGGAAGGGACCCCAACCCCACATTTTTTTGCATTTTTTTTTTTGATGGAATTTTTTTGGGGGTCAAGTTTTTTTTTCCAAATTTTTTGGGGGTCAAATGTTTTAGGTATGAATCACCCTATGAGTCACCTACGTATTTATGTGAACGCACCAAAACCGGGGTCCCTCAAGATGGAAGGACCCCAACCCCCCATTTTTTTTTGAATATTTTTTTTTGGGTGGTCAAATTTTTTTTCAAATTTTGGGGGACAATTTTTTTTTCAAAATTTTTGGTCAAATTGTTTTTAGGTATGAGTCACCCCTATGAGTCACTACGTAGGTTGATGTGACGCACCAAACCGGGTCCTCAGAGAAAAGGAACCCCCCACCCACATTTTTTTTTGAAAATATTTTTATTTTTTTTGGGGGGTCAAATTTTTTATCTAAAATTTTGGGGTCAAATTTTTTTTTTCAATTTGGGGTCAATTTTTTTTTAATTTTTTGGGGGTCAATGTTTTAGGTATGAGTCACCCTATGAGTCACTACGTAGGTTTGATGTGAACGCACCAAACCGGGGTCCTCAGAGGAAGGGACCCAACACCCCCTTTTTTTTGAATTTATTTTTTTGAAAATTTTTTGGGGGTCAAATTTTTTTTTTTTTTCCAATTTTTGGGGGTCAAATTGTTTTAGGTATTGAATCACCCCTATGAGTCACTACGTAGGTTGATGTGACGCACCAACCGGGGTCCCTCAGATGGAAGGACCTTCACAACCCCCCATATTTTTTGCATTTTTTTTTTACGGGGTCAAATTTGTTTTTTCAAATTTTTGATCAAATTCTTTTTTGGTCCATGGGCACCCTGAGTCAAACGGGTAAAATGTGACGCACAGAGTTCACCCCACACCCCAAATTTTTTTTGAAAAATTTTTTTTGATGAATTTTTTTTGGGTGGTCAAAATTTTTATTATTCTAAAATTTTGGGGGGTCAAATTTTTTTATCAAATTTTGGGGGTCAATTTTTTTTTCCCACCTTAGGTAGATGTTGAGCGCACCAAACCGGGTCCCTCAGAGGGAAGGACCCACCACCCCACAGTTTTTTTTGAAAATTTTTTTTGCATTTTTGGTGGTCAAATTTATATCTAAAATTTGGGGGGTCAAATTTTTTTTTTCCAAATTTTTTGGGGTTTAAATTTTTTTTTCAAATTTTGGCGGGTCAAATTGTTTTTAGGTATGAGTCACCCCTATGAGTCACTACGTAGGTTGATGTTGAGCGCACCAAACCGGGGTCCCTCAGATGGAAGGACCCCCACAACCCCCACATTTTTTTTGCAAACATTTTTTTGATTAATTTTTTTGGGGGTCAAATTTTATTATCTAAATTTTGGGGGTCAAATTTTTTTTTATCAAATTTTTGGGGGTTTAAAATGTTTTTAGGTTATGAGTCACCCCTATGAGTCACTACGTAGGTTGAATTGAGCGCACCAAAGGGGTCCCTCAGAGGGAAGGACCCCCACAACCCCACATTTTTTTTTGAAAAATTTTTTTTGATGAATTTTTTGGGGTCAAATTTTTATATCTAAAATTTTGGGGGGTCAAAGTTTTTTTTTCCAAATTTTTGGGGGTCAAATTGTTTTGGGTATGAGTTCAACCCTATGAGTCCACGTAGGTTTTGATGTTAACGCAACCAAACCGGGTCCTCAGAGGGAAGGGAACCCAACCCCCACAGTTTTTTTTGAAAATTTTTTTTGATGAATTTTTTGGGTGGTCAAATTTTTTTATCCAAAATTTGGGGGGTCAAATTTTTTTTTTCCTTTTGGTGGTCAATTTTGGGGGTTTTTTAAGGTTGTTTTGAGTTCACCCTAAATGTGACGCACCAAAACCGGGGTCACTCAGAGGGAAGGACCTTCACAACCCCCATTTTTTTTTTGCAAATTTTTTTTTTTTTTTTTTTTCCAAATTTTGGGGGTCAAATTGTTTTAGGTATGAGTCACCCCTATGAGTCACTACGTAGGTTTATGTGAACGCCCATGGGGTCCCTCAGAGGGAAGGACCCACAACCAATTTTTTTTGTCATTATTTTTTTTCAGGGGGTCAAGTTTGTTTTTTCAAATTTTTGGGGAAAATTTTTTTTTTTCTAAAATTTTTTGGTCAAATTGTTTTTAGGTATGAGTCACCCTATGAGTCACCACGTAGGTAGATGTGAACGCACCAAACCAGGGTCCCTCAGAGGGAAAGACCCAAACCCCACATTTTTTTTTGAAAAATTTTTTTTGAGGATTTTTTGGGTGGTCAAATTTTTATTATCTAAAATTTTGGGGGGTCAAATTTTTTTTTTTCAAATTTTGGGGGTCAAATTGTTTTTAGGTATGAGTCACCCTATAGTCACTACGTAGGGTTGATGTGAGCGCCAAACCGGGGTCCTCAGAGGGAAGAAAACACCCCAGTTTTTTTTTGAAAATTTTTTTTTGATGAATTTTTTCAAATTTTTATTATCTAAAATTTTTGGGGTCAAAGTTTTTTTTTTCCAAATTTTTGGGGGTCAATTGTTTTTGGGTATGAGTCAACCCTATGAGTCACCACGTAGGTTGATGTGAACGCACCAAACGGGGTCCTCAGAGGAAGGAATCCAACCCACAGTTTTTTTGAAAATTTTTTTTTGATGAATTTTTGGGTGGTCAAATTTTTTATTATCTAAATTTTGGGGGTCAAAGTTTTTTTTCCAATTTTTGGGGGTCAAATTGTTTTTGGGTATGAGTCAACCTATGAGTCACCACGTAGGTTGATGTGAACGCACCAAAACCGGGGTCACTCAGAGGGAAGGGACCCCCCAACCCCACAGTTTTTTTGAAAATTTTTTTTTGATGAATTTTTTTGGTGGTCAAATTTTTATTTATCTAAAAATTTTGGGGGGTCAAGTTTTTTTTTCCAAATTTTTTGGGGGTTAAATTTTTTTTTCCAAATTTTTGGGGGTCAAATTGTTTTTAGGTATGAGTCACCCCTATGGAGTCCACGTAGGTTGATGTGAGCGCACCAAACCGGGGTCCTCAGAGGGAAAGGACCCCACAACCCCACATTTTTTTTTGGCAAACATTTTTTGATGAATTTTTTTTGGGGTCAAATGTTTATTATCTAAAATTTTGGGGGTCAAATTTTTTTATCTAAATTTTTGGGGGTTTAAATGTTTTAGGTATGAGTCACCCTATGAGTCACTACGTAAATTGATGTGAGCGCCTAAACCGGGTCCCTCAGATGGAAGGACACCCCAACATTAACCATCACATTTTTTTTTCTAAAATTTTTTTTTGTGAATTTTTTTTGGGGGTCAAATTGTGTTTTAAAGGTATGAGTCACCCTATGAGTCACTACGTAGGTTGATTTGGACGCTCCAAACCGGGGTCACTCAGAGGGAAGGGACCCCCACCCCACATTTTTTTTCTAAAAATTTTTTTTTGATGAATTTTTGGGTCAAATTTGTATTATCTAAAA
The DNA here is from genome assembly GCA_018340805.1 of Microvelia longipes. Lineage (NCBI taxonomy): Eukaryota > Metazoa > Arthropoda > Insecta > Hemiptera > Veliidae > Microvelia > Microvelia longipes. The sequence goes on along the minus strand of JACMZG010001018.1, from coordinate 29,232 downwards.
TTTTGGGGGTCAAAGTTTTTTTTCCAAATTTGGGGGGGTCAAATTGTTTTTGGGTATGAGTCACCCCTATGAGTCACACGTAGGTTGATGTGAGCGCACCAAACCGGGTCCTCAGAGGAAGGGAACCCAACCCCCACAGTTTTTTTGAAAATTTTTTTTGATGAATTTTTTGGGTGGTCAAATTTTTATTATCTAAAATTTTGGGGGGTCAAAGTTTTTTTTTTTTCCCAAATTTTTGGGGGTCAAATTTGTTTTTAGGTATGAGTTCACCCTATGAGTCACTACGTAGGTTGATGTGACGCCAAACCGGGTCCTCAGATGGAATACCCCCCAAAACCACAGTTTTTTTTGAAAAATTTTTTTTGATGATTTTTTGGGTGGTCAAATTTTCAATTAATCTAAATTTTGGGGGTCAAATTTTTTTCAAATTTTTGTTTGTTCTTTAGGTATGAGTCCCCTATGAGTCACTACGTAGTTGATGTGAGCGCCTAAAGGGTCCTCAGATGGAAAGGACCCCACCCAACCTTTTTTTTGAAAAATTTTTTTTGTAAATTATTTTTTTGGGGTCAAAAAATTGTTTTTAGGTATGAGTCACCCCTATGAGTCACTAGTAGGTAGATGTGAGCGCCAAACCAGGTCCCTCAGAGGGAAGGGACCCCCCAACCCCACATTTTTTTTTAAAATTTTTTTTTGATGATTTTTTAGGGTGGTCAAATTTTTTATTTAAAATTTTGGGGGTCAAAGTTTTTTTTTTCCAAATTTTTTGGGGTCAAATTGTTTTTTGGGTATGAGTCACCCCTATGAGTCCCACGTAGGTTGATTGAAACGCACCAAACCGGGGTCACTCAGAGGGAAGGGAACCCCCACAGTTTTTTTTGAAAATTTTTTTTTTGTTTTTTGGGGGTCAAATTTTTTATTTCTAAAATTTTGGGGGGTCAAATTTTTTTTTCCAAATTTTTGGGGGTTCAATTGTTTTTGGGTATGAGTAATCTATGAGTCACCGTAGGTTGATGTGAGGCACCAACCGGGGTCCTCAGAGGGAAGGGAACCCCCCCCCCCCCCCACATTTTTTTGGAAAATTTTTTTTTGATAAATTTTTTTGGTGGTCAAATTTATTATCTAAAATTTTGGGGGGTCAAATTTTTTTTTTTTAAATTTTTTGGGGGTCAAATGTTTTTAGGTATGAGTCCCTATGAGTCCACCTAGGTAGGTGATTTGCGCACCAAACCAGGGTCCTCAGAGGAAGGACCACAACCACCACATTTTTTTTTGGAAAAATTTTTTTTGATGAATTTTTTTGGGTGGTCAAATTTTTATTATCTAAAATTTTGGGGGTCAAAGTTTTTTTTTTTCCAAATTTTTGGGGTCAAATTGTTTTTGGGTATGAGTCAACCTATGAGTCACACGTAGGTATGTGAACGCACCAAACCGGGGTCACTCAGAGGGAAGGACCCCAACCCCACAGTTTTTTTTGAAAATTTTTTTTGATGAATTTTTTTGGTTCAAATTTTATTATCTAAAATTTTGGGGGGTCCAAATTTTTTTTTCCAAATTTTTGGGGTCAATTGTTTTTAGGTATGGTTCACCCCTATGAGTCAGTAGGTAGATGTGACGCACCAACCGGGGTCACTCAGAGGGAAAAACCTTCACAAACACCACAGTTTTTTTTGAAAATTTTTTTTGATGATTTTTTGGGTGGTCAAATTTTTTGTTATCTAATTTTGGGGGGTCAAAGTTTTTTTCCAATTTTGGGGTCAAATTGTTTTGGGTATGAGTCACCCCTATGGTCACACGTAGGTTGATGTGACGCACCAAACCGGGTCCTCGAGGGAGGGAACCCACCCCAAAGTTTTTTTTGAAAAATTTTTTTTGATGAATTTTTTGGGTGGTCATTTTTATTATCTAAAATTTTGGGGGTCAAAGTTTTTTTTTTCCAATTTTTGGGGGTTAATTTTTTTTTCCAAAATTTTTGGGGGTAAATTGTTTTTAGGGATGAGTCACCCCTATGAGTCACACGTAGGTTGATGTGAGCGCACCAAACCGGGGTCCCTCAGAGGGAAAGACCCCAAACCCCCACATTTTTTTTGCAAACTTTTTTTTGATGAATTTTTTTGGGGGGTCAAATGTATTATCTAAAATTTTGGGGGGTCAAATTTTTTTATTACAAATTTTTGGGGGTTTAATGTCTTTAGTATTGAGTACCCTATGATCATACCGTAAATAATGTGAGCGCACTAACCCGGGGTGCCTCAGATGGAAGGACACCCCAACTTCCATTAACCATCACATTTTTTTTTCTAAATTTTTTTTGATGATTTTTGGGGGTCAAATTGTATTAAGGTATGGTCACCCCTGTCACTTTTTTACCCCCCGTTTAGGGTTTTGATTTGATGCTCAAATTCGGGTCACTCAGAGGAGGGACCCAAACCCCCACTTTATTTTTTCTAAAAAATTTTTTTTGATGATATTTTTTGGGTGGTCAAATTATGGTATTATTTAAAGTTGGGGGTCAAGTTTTTTTCCAAAATTTTTGGGGGTCAATTGGTTTTTGGTATGAGTCAACCTATGAGTCACCACGTAGTTGATGTAAAAGCACCAAACCGGGGTCACTCAGAGGGGAGGGAACCCAACCGCCCACAGTTTTCTTTTGAAAATTTTGTGATGAGATTTTTTGGGTGGTCAAATTTTTTTATTATCTAAATAGTTTGGAGGGTCAAAGTTTTTTTTTTCCTAATTTTTGGGGTCAAATTGTTTTTGGTATTGAGTCACCCTATGAGTACTACGTGGTTGATTTGACTGCTCCAAACCGGTTCATTCAGAAGGGAATAACCTTCACAACACCTTACAGTTTTTTTGAAAATTTTTTTTGATGAATTTTTTTCGGGTGGTCAAATTTTATTATCTAATTTTGAAGGGTCCAAAGTTTTTTTTTTCAAATTTTTGGGGGGTCAAATTGTTTTGGGTATGAGTCAAACCCTATGGGAGTCACACGTAAGGTTAGTGAACGCACCAACCGGGGTCTCAGAGGAGGGACCCCAACCCCACAGTTTCTTTT
>JACMZG010001018.1:12177-23864 GCA_018340805.1 Microvelia longipes | reverse complement strand
TTACATATTAATTGATATGTGTGTGTATTGATAATTTTATGGTTTATTACATATTGATATATTGATAAATTTATGTTTATTACATATTAATTGAAATGTGTATATATTTGATAAATTCATATAGTTTATTACATATTAATTGATATGTGTGATAAATTTTATGGTGTGTGTATTGATAAATTTTTATGATTTATTACATATTAATTAATTGAATGTGTATGTATTTGATAAATTTATATATTACATATTTATTGAAATGTGTGTGTATTTGATAAATTTTATGGTTTATTACATATTAATTGATATGTGTGTGTATTTGATAAATTTTATGGTTTATTACATATTAATTGAATGTGTGTGTATTTGATAAATTTTATGGTTTATTACATATTAATTGAAATGTGTGTGTATTTGATAAATTTTTATGGTTTATTACATATTAATTGATATGTGTGTTTTGATAAATTTTTATGGTTTATTACATATTAATTGATATGTGTGTGTATTCGATAAATTTTTATGATTTATTACATATTACATATTAATTGAAATGTGTATATATTTGATAAATTCATATAGTTTATTACATATTAATTGATATGTGTGTATTGATAAATTTTTATGGTTTATTACATATTAATTGAATGTGTGTATTATTTGATAAATTTTATTTATTACATATTTATTGAAATGTGTATATATTTGATAAATTCATAATTACATATTAATTGATATGTGTGTATTGATAATTTATTATTACATATTAATTGATATGTGTGTATTTTTGATAAATTTTATGGTTTATTACATATTAATTGAAATGTGTGTATGTATTTGATTTATATTTATTACATATTATTGGTGTGTTTATTTGATAAATTTTTATTTATTACATATTAATTGTGTGTATGTATTTGATAATTTTATGATATTAATGAAATGTGTGTATTGATAAATTTTTATTACATATTAATTGATATGTGTGTATTTGATAAATTTTTTTTACATAAATTTTATGGTTTATTACATATTAATTGATATGTGTGTGTATGTATTTGATAATTTTTATGGTTATTACATATTAATTGATATGTGTGTATTTGGGTGTGTGTGTATTTGATAAATTTTTATATTTATTACATATTAATTGATGTGTGTGTATTTGATAATTTTATGGTTTATTACATATTAATTGAAATGTGTGTGTATTTGATAAATTTTTATGGTTTATTACATATTAATTGATATGTGTGTGTATTTGATAAATTTTTTATTTATTACATATTATTGATATGTGTGTGTATTTGATAAATTTTTATGGTTTATTACATATTAATTGATATGTGTATTTGATAAATTTTATGCATATTAATTGTGTGTGTATTTGATAAATTTTATGGTTGATATGTGTGTGTATTTTTGATAAATTTTATGGTTTATTACATATTAATTGATATGTGTGTGTATTTGATAAATTTTTATGGTTTATTACATATTAATTGATATGTGTGTGTGTATTTGATAAATTTTATGGTTTATTACATATTAATTGAAATGTGTGTGTATTTGATAAATTTTATGTTTATTACATATTAATTGATATGTGTGTGTATTGATAAATTTTTATGTTTATTAATATTACATATTAATTGAAATGTGTATATATTTGATAATTTTATGTTTATTACATATTAATTGATATGTGTGTATTTGATAAATTTTTATGGTTTATTACATATTAATTGATATGTGTGTGTATTTGATAAATTTTATGTTTATTACATATTAATTGATACATATTACATATTAATTGATATGTGTGTGTATGTATTTGTTTTATGGTTTATTACATATTAATTGATATGTGTGTATTTATTTGATAATTTTTATATGTTTATTACATATTAATTGATATGTGTGTGTATTTGATAAATTTTATGGTTTATTACATATTAATTATATGTTGTGTATTTGATAAATTACATATTATTGAAATGTGTGTGTATTTGATAAATTTTTATGGTTTATTAATATTGTGTGTGTATTTGATAAATTTTTATGGTTTATTACATGTTGTGTATTGATAAATTTTTTTTATTTATTACATATTAATTGAAATGTGTATATATTTGATAAATTTATGTTTATTACATATTAATTGATTGTGTGTATTTGATAATTTTTATGGTTTATTACGTGTGTTTGATAAATTTTTATTTTATTACATATTACATGTGTATTTGATAATTTTATTTATTACATATTAATTATGTGTGTGTATTTGATAAATTTTATGGTTTATTACATATTAATTGATATGTGTGTGTATTTGATAAATTTTTATGGTTTATTACATATTAATTGTGTGTGTGTATTTGATAAATTTTATGTTATTACATATTAATTGAAATGTGTGTGTATTTGATAAATTTTATGGTTTATTACATATTAATTGATATGTGTGTGTATTTGATAAATTTTTATGGTTTATTACATATTAATTGATATGTGTGTGTATTGATAATTTTTATATTTTATTACATATTACATATTAATTGAAATGTGTATATATTTGATAAATTCATATAGTTTATTACATATTAATTGATATGTGTGTATTTGATAAATTTTTATGGTTTATTACATATTAATTGATATGTGTGTATGTTGATAAATTTTTATGGTTTATTACATATTTATTGAAATGTGATTGGTTTATTACATATTAATTGATATGTGTGTATTTTAAATTTTTATGGTTATTACATATTAATTAATTTATTTGATAAAATTTTATGGTTTATTACATATTAATTGAAATGTGTGTATGTATTTGATAAATTTTATTTTATTACATATTTATTGAAATGTGTGTGTATTTGATAAATTTTTATGGTTTATTACATATTAATTGATATGTGTATTTGTGTAATTGTGTGTGTATGATAAATTTTATTTATTACATATTAATTGAATGTATTTGTATGGTTTATTACATATTATTGATATGTGTGTGTTTGGTTTATTACATATTAATGTGTGTGTATTTGATAATTTTATTTTATTACATATTAATTGGTGTGTATTTGATAAAATTATTTATTACATATTTGATATGTGTGTGTATTTTTGATAAATTTATGTTTATTACATATAATTGATATGTGTGTGTATTTGATAAATTTTTATGGTTTATTACATATTAATTGATATGTGTGTGTATTTGATAAATTTATGGTTTATTACTGTATTTGATAAATTTTATGGTTTATTACATATTAATTGATATGTGTGTGTATTGATAAATTTTTATGTTTATTTATTACATATTAATTGAAATGTGTATATTTGATAAATTCATATAGTTTATTACATATTAATTTATGTGTGTATTGATAAATTTTTATGGTTTATTACATATTAATTGATATGTGTGTGTATTTGATAAATTTTTATTTATTACATATTAATTGATATGTGTGTGTATTTGATAAATTTTTATGGTTTATACATATTTATTGATATGTGTGTGTATGTATTGATAAATTTTTATGGTTTATTACATATTTGTGTGTATTATTTGATAAATTATGTTTATTACATATTAATTGATGTGTGTGTATTTGATAAATTTTATGGTTTATTACATATTAATTGATATGTGTGTGTATTTGATAAAATTTTATGGTTTATTACATATTAATTGAAATGTGTGTGTATTTGATAAATTTTTATTTATTACATATTAATTGATATGTGTGTGTATTTGATAAATTTTATGGTTTATTACATATTAATTGATAATTGATAAATTTATGTTTATTACATATTAATTGAAATGTGTATATATTTAAATTCATATAGTTTATTACATATTAATTGATATGTGTGTATTGATAAATTTATGGTTTATTACATGTGTATTGATAAATTTTTATGTTGAAATGTGTTGATTTATTACATATTAATTGAAATGTGTGTGTGTATTTGATAAATTTTATGGTTTTATTACATATTAATTGATATGTGTGTGTATTTGATAAATTTTTATGGTTTATTACATATTAATTGATATGTGTGTGTATTGATAAATTTTATGGTTTATTACATATTAATTGAAATGTGTGTGTATTTGATAAATTTATGGTTTATTACATATTAATTGATATGTGTGTGTTTGATAAATTTTTATGGTTTATTACATATTAATTGATATGTGTGTGTATTGATAAATTTTTATGTTTATTAATATTACATTAATTGAAATGTGTATATTTGATAAATTCATATAGTTTATTACATATTAATTGATATGTGTGTATTGATAAATTTTTATGGTTTATTACATATTAATTGATATGTGTGTATGTATTGATAAATTTTTATGGTTTATTACATATTTATTGAAATGTGTATATATTTGATAAATTTTATGTTTTATTACATATTAATTGATGTGTGTATTTGATAAATTTTTTATGGTTTATTACATATTAATTGATATGTGTATTTGATAAATTTATTAGTTTATACATATTTGTGTGTGTTTGATAAATTTTATGGTTTATTACATATTAATTGATATGTGTGTGTATATTTGTATTTATTATATTATTGTATGTGTATTTGATAAAATTATGTTTACATATTAATTGAAATGTGTGTGTATTTGATAAATTTTTATATTTATTACATATTAATTGAATGTGTGTGTATTTGATAAATTTATGGTTTATTACATATTAATTGAAATGTGTGTGTATTTGATAAATTTTTATGGTTTATTACATATTAATTGATATGTGTGTGTATTTTGATAAATTTTTATGGTTTATTACATAATTGATATGTGTGTTATTGATAATTTTTATGGTTATTACATATTAATTGTATGTGGTTGATAAATTTATATGTTATTATATTATTATAATTTGTTTATGTTTATACATATTATTGTGTGTGTTATGTTTATTACATATTAATTGATATGTGTGTGTATTTGATAAATTTTTATGGTTTATTACATATTAATTGAATAAATTTTATGGTTTATTACATATTTATGAAATGTGTGTGTATTTGATAAATTTTATGGTTTATTACATATTAATTGATATGTGTGTATTTGATAAATTTTTATATTTATTACATATTACATATTAATTGAAATGTGTATATATTTGATAAATTCATATAGTTTATACATATTAATTTTATGTGTGTGTATTGATAAATTTTTATGGTTTATTACATATTATTGATATGTGTGTGTATTTGATAAATTTATGGTTTATTACATATTAATTGATATGTGTGTATTTGTTATTACATATTTATTGATTGTGTGTGTATGTATTTGATAAATTTTTGTTTATTACATATTAATTGATATGTGTGTATTTGATAAATTTTTATTTATTACATTAATTGATATGTGTGTGTATTTGATAAATTTTTATGGTTTATTACATATTAATTGATATGTGTGTGTATTTGATAAATTTTTATGGTTTATTACATATTTTTGAATGTGTGTATTTTGATAAATTTTTATGGTTTATTACATATTAATTGATATGTGTGTGTATTGATAAATTTTATGATTTATTACATACATATTAATTGAAATGTGTATATATTTGATAAATTCATATAGTTTATTACATATTAATTGATATGTGTGTGTATTTGATAAATTTTTTATGGTTATTACATATTAATTGATATGTGTGTATTTGATAATTTTTATGGTTTATTACATATTTATTGAATGTGTATATTTGATAAATTCATATAGTTTATTACATATTAATTATGTGTGTATTTGATAAATTTTTATGTGATTGTGTGTGTGTATTTATTTGATAAAATTTATGGTTATTACATATTAATTGAATGTGTGTATGTATTTGATAAAATTTATAAGTTTATACATATTTATTGAAATGTGTGTATTGATAAATTTTAATTTATTACATATTAATTGATATGTGTATGTTATTTGAAATTTTTATGGTTTATTACATATTAATTGATGTGTGTGTATTTGATAATTTTATTATTACATAATTGATATGTGTATTTGATAAATTTTAGTTTATTACATATTAATTATGTGTTGTTTGATAAATTTTGGTTATTACATATTAATTGATGTGTGTATGTATTTGATAAATTTTAAGTTTATTACATATTAATTGATTGTGTATGTTGATAAATTTTTATGATTGAAATGTGTGTGATAATTTTTATGGTTTATTACATATTAATTGATATGTGTGTTGTAAATTTATTATTTATACATATTAAATGATAAATTTTATGGTTTATTACATATAATTGATATGTGTGTGTATTTGATAAATTTTATGGTTTATTACATATTAATTGATATGTGTGTATATTTGATAATTTTATGTTTATTACATATTTATTGATATGTGTGTGTATTTGATAAAATTTTATATTTATTACATATTAATTGATATGTGTGTGTATTTGATAAATTTTATGGTTTATTACATATTAATTAAATGTGTGTGTATTTGATAAATTTTTATGGTTTATTACATATTAATTGATATGTGTGTGTATTTGATAAATTTTTTATGTTTATTACATATTAATTGATATGTGTGTGTATTTGATAATTTTTAGTTTATTACATATTAATTGATATGTGTATTGATAAATTTTTGTTTATACATATTAATTGAATGTGTGTGTATTTTTAAATTTTATGGTTTATTACATTATTGATATATTGATAAATATTTATACATATTAATTGATATGTGTGTATTTATTTGATAAATTATGTTTTATTACATATTAATTGATATGTGTGTGTATTTGATAAATTTTTATGGTTTATTACATATTAATTGATATGTGTGTGTATTTGATAAATTTTATGGTTTATTACATATTAATTGAATGTGGTGTATTTGATAAATTTTTATAGTTTATTACATATTAATTGATATGTGTGTGTATTTGATAATTTTTTATGGTTTATTACATATTTTATTGAATGTGTATATATTTGATAAATTCATATGTTTATTACATATTAATTAATATGTGTGTATTGATAAATTTTATGGTTTTACATATTAATTATATGTGTGTGTGTATTTATTGATAAATTTTATGGTTTATTACATATTAATTAAATGTGTGTGTATTTGATAAATTTGTTTATTACATATTAATTGATATGTGTGTGTACATAAATTTTTGTTTTACATATTAATTGATATGTGTGTATTTGATAAATTTTTATTTATTACATAATTGAAAATGTGTGTGTATTGATATGTTATTACATATTAATGATATGTATTTGATAAATTTATATGTTTTACACATATTAAATGGGTTGTATTTGATAAATTTTATGGTTTATTACATATTAATTGATATGTGTGTGTATTTGATAAATTTCTTATGGTTTATTACATATTAATTGGTATGTTGTTGTGTATTATAATGAATTCATATGATTATTACATATTAATTGGTATGTTTGTGTGTATTTATTATGAAATAATTTATATGGTTTATTACATGTTTATTAGCATGTATATGTGTGTATACATTTGATAAAGTATATGTTTATTACATATTAATTGATATGTGTGTATTTTTTTATAAATTTTTATGGTTTATTACATATTAATTTATATGTGTATGTGTATTTGATAAATTTTTTATGATTTATTACATATAATTAATATGTGTGTATATATATTTGATAAATTTATATAGTTTATCACATATTAATTGAAATGTGTGGTATTGATAAAGCTTTTATGGTTTATTACATATTAATTGAATATGTTGTGTATTGTTTTGATAAATTGACATGGTTTATTACATATTAATTATTATGTTTGTGTGTGTATTTAATGAATTTATTTTTTATTACATATTTATTGGTATGTTTGTGTGTTATTTATGTATATAATGAATTTATATGGTTTATTACATGTTTATTAGATGTATATGTGTGTGTATATATTTGATAAATTCATATGGTTTATTACATATTAAATATATGTGTGTATTTGATAATCATATGGTTATTACATATTAATTGATATGTGTTATTTATTTGATAAATCTTTATGTTTTATTACATATTAATTGATATGTGTGTATGTATATTTAAAATTTTTGTTTATTACATATTATTGTGTGTATTTGTATGTATTTGATAAATTTTTATGGTTATTACATATTAATGATATGTTATGGCGTATGTATTTGATAATTTATATGGTTTATCACATATTAATTGAAATGTTGTGTGTATTTGATAAATTTTAAGGTTTATTACATATTCATTGATATGTGGGTGTGTATTGATAAATTCATATGGTTTATTAATATTAATTGGTATGTTTGCTGCTGGTATTTAATGAATTTCATATGATGCATTACATAATAATTGGTATGTTGTGTGCATTTAATGTTATAATGAATTTTATATGTTGATACAGTCTTATTAGCATCGTATATGTGTGTGATAACCCCCCAAAATTGTTGATTAAAAAAAAAAAAGTTAATGTTTTTTATTAATTAAAACATTTTTTATTTTTTAAAATTTTGATTTTATGTGTTATTTATTTTTATAATTTTTATGGTTTTCAATACATATTAATTGATATGTGCTATGTGTATTTGATAAATTTTATGATTTTACATTATTAATTAATATTGTGTGTATATATATGTGATAAATTTATATAGTTATCACATATTAATTGAAATGTGTGTGTATTCTGATAAAGTTTTATGGTATTATTAATATTAATTGATTATGTATGTGTATTGTTTTGTTAAATTGACATGGTTATTACATATTAATTGGTTATGTTTGTGGTTATTTATTGAATTTATTTTTTATTACATATTAATTGGTTATGTTTGTGTGTGTATTTAATGTTATTATAATTTTATGGTTTATTACATGTTTTATTAATGTATATGTGTGTGTATTTGATAAATTTATGTTTATTACATATTAATTAATGTGTGTTATTTGATAAATTCATATGTTATTACATATAAATTGGATATGTGTGTATTTATTTGTTAAATTTTATGGTTTATAAATTAATTGATATGTTGTGTGTATTTAAAATTTATAAGGTTTATTAAATATTAATTGATATGTGTGTGTATGTGTTTGATAAATTTTTATGGTTTATTACATATTAATTGATATGTGTGTATTTATTTGATAAATTTTTGTTTTATTACATATTAATTGATATGTATGTTATTATTTGAAAAATTTTCTGTTTTATTAATATTAATTGAAATGTGTGTTGTATTTTGATAAATTTTTATGTTTTATTACATATTAATTGAAATGTGTGTGTTATTTTTCATAAATTTTTGTTTTATTACATATTAATGAAATGTGTGTGTATATTGATAAATTTTTTATGGTTTATTACATATTAATTAATTGTGTGTATTGATAATTTTATGGTTATTTTCATATTAATTGATATGTGTGTATGTATTTGATAAATTTTATGGTTTATACATATTAAATGAAATGTGTGTGTGTGTATGTATTTGTTAATTTTTGTTTATTATATTATTATTATGTGTGTATTATTTAATAAATATATGGTTTATTACATATTATTGAAATGTGTGTGTATTTGATAAATTTTATTTTATTACATATTAATTGAAATGTGTGTATTATTTGATAAATTTTTATGGTTTATACATATTAATTGAATGTGTGTGTGTGTGTATTTGATAATTTTATGGTTATTACATATTAATTGATATGTGTATGTATATATTATAATTTTTGATAAATATTAATTTTTGTGTATTATTTTATAAATAACATTATTATTTGAAATGTGTGTGTATTTGATAAATTTTTATGTTTATTACATATTAATTTGATGTGTGTATTTGATAAATTTATGGTTTATTACATATTAATTGATATGTGTGTGTGTGTATTGTTAATTTTTATGGTTTATTACATATTAATTAATTATGTGTGTATTATTTGATAAATTTTTATGTTTATACATATTATTACATTAATTATGTGTGTTATTTGATAAATTTTATGGTTTATTACATATTAATTGAAATGTGTGTATATATTTGATAAATTTTATGGTTTATTACATATTAATTGATTGTGTGTGTATGTATTTGATAAATTTTTATGGTTATTACATATTTATTGAAAATGTGTGTATTGATAAATTTTATGGTTTATTACATATTAATTGATATGTGTGTGTATTGATAAATTTTATGTTTATTACATATTAATATTAATGTGTGTGTATTTTATTTGATAATTTTTATGTTTATTACATATTAATTGATATGTGTGTATGTATTTGATAAATTTTTATGGTTTATTACATATTAATTGATATGTGTGTATGTATTTGATAAATTTTTATGGTTTATTACATATTAATTGATATGTGTGTATATTTGATAAATTTTTGTTTATTACATATTAATTGAATGGTGTGTATTTGATAATTTTATGTTTATTACATATTATTGTGTGTGTGTATTTGATATTTTTTTATTACATATTAATTGATATGTGTATGTATTTGATAAATTTTTAGTTTATTACATATTAATTGAAATGTGTGTGTATTTGATAAATTTTTATGGTTTATTACATATTAATTGAACATTTTTAATTGAATGTGTGTATATTTGATAAATTCATATGTTTATTACATATTAATTGATTGTGTGTGTGTATATTTGATAAATTTTATGGTTTATTACATATTTATTGAAATGTGTGTGTATTGATAAATTTTTTTTATTACATATTAATTGATATGTGTATGTATTTTGATAAATTTTATGGTTTATTACATATTAATTGAAATGTGTGTGTATTTGATAAATTTTTATGGTTTATTACATATTAATTGATATGTGTTGTATTTGATAAATTTTTATGATTTATTACATATTACATATTAATTGAAATGTGTATTATTTGATTTCATATAGTTTATTACATATTAATTGATATGTGTGTGTATTTGATAAATTTTATGGTTTATTACATATTAATTGATATGTGTGTGTATTGATAAATTTTTATGATTTATTACATATTATATTAATGAAATGTGTATATTTGATAAATTCATATAGTTTATTACATATTAATTGATATGTGTGTATTGATAAATTTTTATGTTTATTACATATTAATTGTGTGTGTGTATTGATAAATTTTATGTATTACATATTAATTGATATGTTGTATTTGATTAATTTTTTATGGTTTATTACATATTAATTGATGTGTGTGTATGTATTTGATAAATTTTATGGTTTATTACATATTTATTGAAATGTGTGTGTATTTGATAAATTTTTATGGTTTATTACATATTAATTGATATGTGTGTATTTGATAAATTTTTATGGTTTATTACATATTAATTGAAATGTGTGTGTATTTGATAAATTTTTATGTTTATTACATATTAATTGATGTGTGTATTTGATAAATTTTATGGTTTATACATATTAATTGAATGTGTGTGTGTGTATTTGATTTATGGTTTATTATATTATTATATGTGTGTATTTGATAAATTTATATGGTTTATTACATATTAATTGAAAATGTGTGTGTATTTGATAAA
>JACMZG010001017.1:11921-24797 GCA_018340805.1 Microvelia longipes | reverse complement strand
TGCTGACAAATACCTGACAATCATTTGGTGCTGGTTTTCAAATGAAAATCTGATTTTAATATTTTCAAAATTCCAATAAAAAAAACGACCACGCCAGGACTCGAACCTGGAATCTTCTGATCCGTAGTCAGACGCGTTATCCATTGCGCCACGCGGCCTATGCAAAATTTTCAAAATTTATTAATCATAAACTTTCCTATTTCATAATGACGTAAATTTCTTTAAATATCATATTTTCCTCTTAATCAACTTTTAATCTCTTATTCTCATACAACTTTCATTGATATTTCATGAAATCATTCTTGTTACTCATCACCATGATCATCAAATATTGTCATGTGTAAAGTTTTAGTTTAGATTTCCCAATAAAATTTGCCACGTTATTTATTTTTCATATTTAACGTAATTTTGAAAATTTACATGTGCTGACAAATACCTGACAATCATTTGGTGCTGGTTTTCAAATGAAAATCTGATTTTAATATTTTCAAAATTCCAATAAAAAAAAACGACCACGCCAGGACTCGAACCTGGAATCTTCTGATCCGTAGTCAGACGCGTTATCCATTGCGCCACGCGGCCTATGCAAAATTTTCAAAATTTATTAATCATAAACTTTCCTATTTCATAATGACGTAAATTTCTGTTTAAATATCATATTTTCCTCTTAATCAACTTTTAATCTCTTATTCTCATACAACTTTCATTGATATTTCATGAAATCATTCTTGTTACTCATCACCATGATCATCAAATATTGTCATGTGTAAAGTTTTAGTTTAGATTTCCCAATAAAATTTGCCACGTTATTTATTTTTCATATTTAACGTAATTTTGAAAATTTACATGTGCTGACAAATACCT
Source organism: Microvelia longipes (assembly GCA_018340805.1). Lineage (NCBI taxonomy): Eukaryota > Metazoa > Arthropoda > Insecta > Hemiptera > Veliidae > Microvelia > Microvelia longipes. The sequence goes on along the minus strand of JACMZG010001017.1, from coordinate 23,933 downwards.
GACAATCATTTGGTGCTGGTTTTCAAATGAAAATCTGATTTTAATATTTTCAAAATTCCAATAAAAAAAACGACCACGCCAGGACTCGAACCTGGAATCTTCTGATCCGTAGTCAGACGCGTTATCCATTGCGCCACGCGGCCTATGCAAAATTTTCAAAATTTATTAATCATAAACTTTCCTATTTCATAATGACGTAAATTTCTGTTTAAATATCATATTTTCCTCTTAATCAACTTTTAATCTCTTATTCTCATACAACTTTCATTGATATTTCATGAAATCATTCTTGTTACTCATCACCATGATCATCAAATATTGTCATGTGTAAAGTTTTAGTTTAGATTTCCCAATAAAATTTGCCACGTTATTTATTTTTCATATTTAACGTAATTTTTGAAAATTTACATGTGCTGACAAATACCTGACAATCATTTGGTGCTGGTTTTCAAATGAAAATCTGATTTTAATATTTTCAAAATTCCAATAAAAAAAACGACCACGCCAGGACTCGAACCTGGAATCTTCTGATCCGTAGTCAGACGCGTTATCCATTGCGCCACGCGGCCTATGCAAAATTTTCAAAATTTATTAATCATAAACTTTCCTATTTCATAATGACGTAAATTTCTGTTAAATATCATATTTTCCTCTTAATCAACTTTTAATCTCTTATTCTCATACAACTTTCATTGATATTTCATGAAATCATTCTTGTTACTCATCACCATGATCATCAAATATTGTCATGTGTAAAGTTTTAGTTTAGATTTCCCATAAAATTTGCCACGTTATTTATTTTTCATATTTAACGTAATTTTGAAAATTTACATGTGCTGACAAATACCTGACAATCATTTGGTGCTGGTTTTCAAATGAAAATCTGATTTTAATATTTTCAAAATTCCAATAAAAAAAACGACCACGCCAGGACTCGAACCTGGAATCTTCTGATCCGTAGTCAGACGCGTTATCCATTGCGCCACGCGGCCTATGCAAATTTTCAAAATTTATTAATCATAAACTTTCCTATTTCATAATGACGTAAATTTCTGTTTAAATATCATATTTTCCTCTTAATCAACTTTTAATCTCTTATTCTCATACAACTTTCATTGATATTTCATGAAATCATTCTTGTTACTCATCACCATGATCATCAAATATTGTCATGTGTAAAGTTTTAGTTTAGATTTCCCAATAAAATTTGCCACGTTATTTATTTTTCATATTTAACGTAATTTTGAAAATTTACATGTGCTGACAAATACCTGACAATCATTTGGTGCTGGTTTTCAAATGAAAATCTGATTTTAATATTTTCAAAATTCCAATAAAAAAAACGACCACGCCAGGACTCGAACCTGGAATCTTCTGATCCGTAGTCAGACGCGTTATCCATTGCGCCACGCGGCCTATGCAAAATTTTCAAAATTTATTAATCATAAACTTTCCTATTTCATAATGACGTAAATTTCTGTTTAAATATCATATTTTCCTCTTAATCAACTTTTAATCTCTTATTCTCATACAACTTTCATTGATATTTCATGAAATCATTCTTGTTACTCATCACCATGATCATCAAATATTGTCATGTGTAAAGTTTTAGTTTAGATTTCCCAATAAAATTTGCCACGTTATTTATTTTTCATATTTAACGTAATTTTGAAAATTTACATGTGCTGACAAATACCTGACAATCATTTGGTGCTGGTTTTCAAATGAAAATCTGATTTTAATATTTTCAAAATTCCAAAAAAAAAACGACCACGCCAGGACTCGAACCTGGAATCTTCTGATCCGTAGTCAGACGCGTTATCCATTGCGCCACGCGGCCTATGCAAAATTTTCAAAATTTATTAATCATAAACTTTCCTATTTCATAATGACGTAAATTTCTGTTAAATATCATATTTTCCTCTTAATCAACTTTTAATCTCTTATTCTCATACAACTTTCATTGATATTTCATGAAATCATTCTTGTTACTCATCACCATGATCATCAAATATTGTCATGTGTAAAGTTTTAGTTTAGATTTCCCAATAAAATTTGCCACGTTATTTTTTTTCATATTTAACGTAATTTTGAAAATTTACATGTGCTGACAAATACCTGACAATCATTTGGTGCTGGTTTTCAAATGAAAATCTGATTTTAATATTTTCAAAATTCCAATAAAAAAAAACGACCACGCCAGGACTCGAACCTGGAATCTTCTGATCCGTAGTCAGACGCGTTATCCATTGCGCCACGCGGCCTATGCAAAATTTTCAAAATTTATTAATCATAAACTTTCCTATTTCATAATGACGTAAATTTCTGTTTAAAATATCATATTTTCCTCTTAATCAACTTTTAATCTCTTTTCTCATACAACTTTCATTGATATTTCATGAAATCATTCTTGTTACTCATCACCATGATCATCAAATATTGTCATGTGTAAAGTTTTAGTTTAGATTTCCCAATAAAATTTGCCACGTTATTTATTTTTCATATTTAACGTAATTTTGAAAATTTACATGTGCTGACAAATACCTGACAATCATTTGGTGCTGGTTTTCAAATGAAAATCTGATTTTAATATTTTCAAAATTCCAATAAAAAAAAACGACCACGCCAGGACTCGAACCTGGAATCTTCTGATCCGTAGTCAGACGCGTTATCCATTGCGCCACGGCCTATGCAAAATTTTCAAAATTTATTAATCATAAACTTTCCTATTTCATAATGACGTAAATTTCTGTTTAAATATCATATTTTCCTCTTAATCAACTTTTAATCTCTTATTCTCATACAACTTTCATTGATATTTCATGAAATCATTCTTGTTACTCATCACCATGATCATCAAATATTGTCATGTGTAAAGTTTTAGTTTAGATTTCCCAATAAAATTTGCCACGTTATTTATTTTTCATATTTAACGTAATTTTGAAAATTTACATGTGCTGACAAATACCTGACAATCATTTGGTGCTGGTTTTCAAATGAAAATCTGATTTTAATATTTTCAAAATTCCAATAAAAAAAACGACCACGCCAGGACTCGAACCTGGAATCTTCTGATCCGTAGTCAGACGCGTTATCCATTGCGCCACGCGGCCTATGCAAAATTTTCAAAATTTATTAATCATAAACTTTCCTATTTCATAATGACGTAAATTTCTGTTTAAATATCATATTTTCCTCTTAATCAACTTTAATCTCTTATTCTCATACAACTTTCATTGATATTTCATGAAATCATTCTTGTTACTCATCACCATGATCATCAAATATTGTCATGTGTAAAGTTTTAGTTTAGATTTCCCAATAAAATTTGCCACGTTATTTATTTTTCATATTTAACGTAATTTTGAAAATTTACATGTGCTGACAAATACCTGACAATCATTTGGTGCTGGTTTTCAAATGAAAATCTGATTTTAATATTTTCAAAATTCCAATAAAAAAAACGACCACGCCAGGACTCGAACCTGGAATCTTCTGATCCGTAGTCAGACGCGTTATCCATTGCGCCACGCGGCCTATGCAAAATTTTCAAAATTTATTAATCATAAACTTTCCTATTTCATAATGACGTAAATTTCTGTTTAAATATCATATTTTCCTCTTAATCAACTTTTAATCTCTTATTCTCATACAACTTTCATTGATATTTCATGAAATCATTCTTGTTACTCATCACCATGATCATCAAATATTGTCATGTGTAAAGTTTTAGTTTAGATTTCCCAATAAAATTTGCCACGTTATTTATTTTTCATATTTAACGTAATTTTGAAAATTTACATGTGCTGACAAATACCTGACAATCATTTGGTGCTGGTTTTCAAATGAAAATCTGATTTTAATATTTTCAAAATTCCAATAAAAAAAACGACCACGCCAGGACTCGAACCTGGAATCTTCTGATCCGTAGTCAGACGCGTTATCCATTGCGCCACGCGGCCTATGCAAAATTTTCAAAATTTATTAATCATAAACTTTCCTATTTCATAATGACGTAAATTTCTGTTTAAATATCATATTTTCCTCTTAATCAACTTTTAATCTCTTATTCTCATACAACTTTCATTGATATTTCATGAAATCATTCTTGTTACTCATCACCATGATCATCAAATATTGTCATGTGTAAAGTTTTAGTTTAGATTTCCCAATAAAATTTGCCACGTTATTTATTTTTCATATTTAACGTAATTTTGAAAATTTACATGTGCTGACAAATACCTGACAATCATTTGGTGCTGGTTTTCAAATGAAAATCTGATTTTAATATTTTCAAAATTCCAATAAAAAAAACGACCACGCCAGGACTCGAACCTGGAATCTTCTGATCCGTAGTCAGACGCGTTATCCATTGCGCCACGCGGCCTATGCAAAATTTTCAAAAATTTATTAATCATAAACTTTCCTATTTCATAATGACGTAAATTTCTGTTTAAATATCATATTTCCTCTTAATCAACTTTTAATCTCTTATTCTCATACAACTTTCATTGATATTTCATGAAATCATTCTTGTTACTCATCACCATGATCATCAAATATTGTCATGTGTAAAGTTTTAGTTTAGATTTCCCAATAAAATTTGCCACGTTATTTATTTTTCATATTTAACGTAATTTTGAAAATTTACATGTGCTGACAAATACCTGACAATCATTTGGTGCTGGTTTTCAAATGAAAATCTGATTTTAATATTTTCAAAATTCCAAAAAAAAACGACCACGCCAGGACTCGAACCTGGAATCTTCTGATCCGTAGTCAGACGCGTTATCCATTGCGCCACGCGGCCTATGCAAATTTTCAAAATTTATTAATCATAAACTTTCCTATTTCATAATGACGTAAATTTCTGTTTAAATATCATATTTTCCTCTTAATCAACTTTTAATCTCTTATTCTCATACAACTTTCATTGATATTTCATGAAATCATTCTTGTTACTCATCACCATGATCATCAAATATTGTCATGTGTAAAGTTTTAGTTTAGATTTCCCAATAAAATTTGCCACGTTATTTATTTTTCATATTTAACGTAATTTTGAAAATTTACATGTGCTGACAAATACCTGACAATCATTTGGTGCTGGTTTTCAAATGAAAATCTGATTTTAATATTTTCAAAATTCCAATAAAAAAAAACGACCACGCCAGGACTCGAACCTGGAATCTTCTGATCCGTAGTCAGACGCGTTATCCATTGCGCCACGCGGCCTATGCAAATTTTCAAAATTTATTAATCATAAACTTTCCTATTTCATAATGACGTAAATTTCTGTTTAAATATCATATTTTCCTCTTAATCAACTTTTAATCTCTTATTCTCATACAACTTTCATTGATATTTCATGAAATCATTCTTGTTACTCATCACCATGATCATCAAATATTGTCATGTGTAAAGTTTTAGTTTAGATTTCCCAATAAAATTTGCCACGTTATTTATTTTTCATATTTAACGTAATTTTGAAAATTTACATGTGCTGACAAATACCTGACAATCATTTGGTGCTGGTTTTCAAATGAAAATCTGATTTTAATATTTTCAAAATTCCAATAAAAAAAACGACCACGCCAGGACTCGAACCTGGAATCTTCTGATCCGTAGTCAGACGCGTTATCCATTGCGCCACGCGGCCTATGCAAACTTTTCAAAATTTATTAATCATAAACTTTCCTATTTCATAATGACGTAAATTTCTGTTTAAATATCATATTTTCCTCTTAATCAACTTTTAATCTCTTATTCTCATACAACTTTCATTGATATTTCATGAAATCATTCTTGTTACTCATCACCATGATCATCAAATATTGTCATGTGTAAAGTTTAGTTTAGATTTCCCAATAAAATTTGCCACGTTATTTATTTTTCATATTTAACGTAATTTTGAAAATTTACATGTGCTGACAAATACCTGACAATCATTTGGTGCTGGTTTTCAAATGAAAATCTGATTTTAATATTTTCAAAATTCCAATAAAAAAAACGACCACGCCAGGACTCGAACCTGGAATCTTCTGATCCGTAGTCAGACGCGTTATCCATTGCGCCACGCGGCCTATGCAAAATTTTCAAAATTTATTAATCATAAACTTTCCTATTTCATAATGACGTAAATTTCTGTTTAAATATCATATTTTCCTCTTAATCAACTTTTAATCTCTTATTCTCATACAACTTTCATTGATATTTCATGAAATCATTCTTGTTACTCATCACCATGATCATCAAATATTGTCATGTGTAAAGTTTTAGTTTAGATTTCCCAATAAAATTTGCCACGTTATTTATTTTTCATATTTAACGTAATTTTGAAAATTTACATGTGCTGACAAATACCTGACAATCATTTGGTGCTGGTTTTCAAATGAAAATCTGATTTTAATATTTTCAAAATTCCAATAAAAAAAACGACCACGCCAGGACTCGAACCTGGAATCTTCTGATCCGTAGTCAGACGCGTTATCCATTGCGCCACGCGGCCTATGCAAACTTTTCAAAATTTATTAATCATAAACTTTCCTATTTCATAATGACGTAAATTTCTGTTTAAATATCATATTTTCCTCTTAATCAACTTTTAATCTCTTATTCTCATACAACTTTCATTGATATTTCATGAAATCATTCTTGTTACTCATCACCATGATCATCAAAATTGTCATGTGTAAAGTTTTAGTTTAGATTTCCCAATAAAATTTGCCACGTTATTTATTTTTCATATTTAACGTAATTTTGAAAATTTACATGTGCTGACAAATACCTGACAATCATTTGGTGCTGGTTTTCAAATGAAAATCTGATTTTAATATTTTCAAAATTCCAATAAAAAAAACGACCACGCCAGGACTCGAACCTGGAATCTTCTGATCCGTAGTCAGACGCGTTATCCATTGCGCCACGCGGCCTATGCAAAATTTTCAAAATTTATTAATCATAAACTTTCCTATTTCATAATGACGTAAATTTCTGTTTAAATATCATATTTTCCTCTTAATCAACTTTTAATCTCTTATTCTCATACAACTTTCATTGATATTTCATGAAATCATTCTTGTTACTCATCACCATGATCATCAAATATTGTCATGTGTAAAGTTTTAGTTTAGATTTCCCAATAAAATTTGCCACGTTATTTATTTTTCATATTTAACGTAATTTTGAAAATTTACATGTGCTGACAAATACCTGACAATCATTTGGTGCTGGTTTTCAAATGAAAATCTGATTTTAATATTTTCAAAATTCCAATAAAAAAAACGACCACGCCAGGACTCGAACCTGGAATCTTCTGATCCGTAGTCAGACGCGTTATCCATTGCGCCACGCGGCCTATGCAAAACTTTTCAAAATTTATTAATCATAAACTTTCCTATTTCATAATGACGTAAATTTCTGTTTAAATATCATATTTTCCTCTTAATCAACTTTTAATCTCTTATTCTCATACAACTTTCATTGATATTTCATGAAATCATTCTTGTTACTCATCACCATGATCATCAAATATTGTCATGTGTAAAGTTTTAGTTTAGATTTCCCAATAAAATTTGCCACGTTATTTATTTTTCATATTTAACGTAATTTTGAAAATTTACATGTGCTGACAAATACCTGACAATCATTTGGTGCTGGTTTTCAAATGAAAATCTGATTTTAATATTTTCAAAATTCCAATAAAAAAAACGACCACGCCAGGACTCGAACCTGGAATCTTCTGATCCGTAGTCAGACGCGTTATCCATTGCGCCACGCGGCCTATGCAAATTTTCAAAATTTATTAATCATAAACTTTCCTATTTCATAATGACGTAAATTTCTGTTTAAATATCATTTTCCTCTTAATCAACTTTTAATCTCTTATTCTCATACAACTTTCATTGATATTTCATGAAATCATTCTTGTTACTCATCACCATGATCATCAAATATTGTCATGTGTAAAGTTTTAGTTTAGATTTCCCAATAAAATTTGCCACGTTATTTATTTTTCATATTTAACGTAATTTTGAAAATTTACATGTGCTGACAAATACCTGACAATCATTTGGTGCTGGTTTTCAAATGAAAATCTGATTTTAATATTTTCAAAATTCCAATAAAAAAAAACGACCACGCCAGGACTCGAACCTGGAATCTTCTGATCCGTAGTCAGACGCGTTATCCATTGCGCCACGCGGCCTATGCAAATTTTCAAAATTTATTAATCATAAACTTTCCTATTTCATAATGACGTAAATTTCTGTTTAAATATCATATTTTCCTCTTAATCAACTTTTAATCTCTTATTCTCATACAACTTTCATTGATATTTCATGAAATCATTCTTGTTACTCATCACCATGATCATCAAATATTGTCATGTGTAAAGTTTTAGTTTAGATTTCCCAATAAAATTTGCCACGTTATTTATTTTTCATATTTAACGTAATTTTGAAAATTTACATGTGCTGACAAATACCTGACAATCATTTGGTGCTGGTTTTCAAATGAAAATCTGATTTTAATATTTTCAAAATTCCAATAAAAAAAAACGACCACGCCAGGACTCGAACCTGGAATCTTCTGATCCGTAGTCAGACGCGTTATCCATTGCGCCACGCGGCCTATGCAAACTTTTCAAAATTTATTAATCATAAACTTTCCTATTTCATAATGACGTAATTTCTGTTTAAATATCATATTTTCCTCTTAATCAACTTTTAATCTCTTATTCTCATACAACTTTCATTGATATTTCATGAAATCATTCTTGTTACTCATCACCATGATCATCAAAATATTGTCATGTGTAAAGTTTTAGTTTAGATTTCCCAATAAAATTTGCCACGTTATTTATTTTTCATATTTAACGTAATTTTGAAAATTTACATGTGCTGACAAATACCTGACAATCATTTGGTGCTGGTTTTCAAATGAAAATCTGATTTTAATATTTTCAAAATTCCAATAAAAAAAAACGACCACGCCAGGACTCGAACCTGGAATCTTCTGATCCGTAGTCAGACGCGTTATCCATTGCGCCACGCGGCCTATGCAAACTTTTCAAAATTTATTAATCATAAACTTTCCTATTTCATAATGACGTAAATTTCTGTTTAAATATCATATTTTCCTCTTAATCAACTTTTAATCTCTTATTCTCATACAACTTTCATTGATATTTCATGAAATCATTCTTGTTACTCATCACCATGATCATCAAATATTGTCATGTGTAAAGTTTTAGTTTAGATTTCCCAATAAAATTTGCCACGTTATTTATTTTTCATATTTAACGTAATTTTGAAAATTTACATGTGCTGACAAATACCTGACAATCATTTGGTGCTGGTTTTCAAATGAAAATCTGATTTTAATATTTTCAAAATTCCAATAAAAAAAAACGACCACGCCAGGACTCGAACCTGGAATCTTCTGATCCGTAGTCAGACGCGTTATCCATTGCGCCACGCGGCCTATGCAAATTTTCAAAATTTATTAATCATAAACTTTCCTATTTCATAATGACGTAAATTTCTGTTTAAATATCATATTTTCCTCTTAATCAACTTTTAATCTCTTATTCTCATACAACTTTCATTGATATTTCATGAAATCATTCTTGTTACTCATCACCATGATCATCAAATATTGTCATGTGTAAAGTTTTAGTTTAGATTTCCCAATAAAATTTGCCACGTTATTTATTTTTCATATTTAACGTAATTTTGAAAATTTACATGTGCTGACAAATACCTGACAATCATTTGGTGCTGGTTTTCAAATGAAAATCTGATTTTAATATTTTCAAAATTCCAATAAAAAAAACGACCACGCCAGGACTCGAACCTGGAATCTTCTGATCCGTAGTCAGACGCGTTATCCATTGCGCCACGCGGCCTATGCAAAATTTTCAAAATTTATTAATCATAAACTTTCCTATTTCATAATGACGTAAATTTCTGTTTAAATATCATATTTTCCTCTTAATCAACTTTTAATCTCTTATTCTCATACAACTTTCATTGATATTTCATGAAATCATTCTTGTTACTCATCACCATGATCATCAAATATTGTCATGTGTAAAGTTTTAGTTTAGATTTCCCAATAAAATTTGCCACGTTATTTATTTTTCATATTTAACGTAATTTTGAAAATTTACATGTGCTGACAAATACCTGACAATCATTTGGTGCTGGTTTTCAAATGAAAATCTGATTTTAATATTTTCAAAATTCCAATAAAAAAAAACGACCACGCCAGGACTCGAACCTGGAATCTTCTGATCCGTAGTCAGACGCGTTATCCATTGCGCCACGCGGCCTATGCAAACTTTTCAAAATTTATTAATCATAAACTTTCCTATTTCATAATGACGTAAATTTCTGTTTAAATATCATATTTTCCTCTTAATCAACTTTTAATCTCTTATTCTCATACAACTTTCATTGATATTTCATGAAATCATTCTTGTTACTCATCACCATGATCATCAAATATTGTCATGTGTAAAGTTTTAGTTTAGATTTCCCAATAAAATTTGCCACGTTATTTATTTTTCATATTTAACGTAATTTTGAAAATTTACATGTGCTGACAAATACCTGACAATCATTTGGTGCTGGTTTTCAAATGAAAATCTGATTTTAATATTTTCAAAATTCCAATAAAAAAAACGACCACGCCAGGACTCGAACCTGGAATCTTCTGATCCGTAGTCAGACGCGTTATCCATTGCGCCACGCGGCCTATGCAAATTTTCAAAATTTATTAATCATAAACTTTCCTATTTCATAATGACGTAAATTTCTGTTTAAATATCATATTTTCCTCTTAATCAACTTTTAATCTCTTATTCTCATACAACTTTCATTGATATTTCATGAAATCATTCTTGTTACTCATCACCATGATCATCAAATATTGTCATGTGTAAAGTTTTAGTTTAGATTTCCCAATAAAATTTGCCACGTTATTTATTTTTCATATTTAACGTAATTTTGAAAATTTACATGTGCTGACAAATACCTGACAATCATTTGGTGCTGGTTTTCAAATGAAAATCTGATTTTAATATTTTCAAAATTCCAATAAAAAAAACGACCACGCCAGGACTCGAACCTGGAATCTTCTGATCCGTAGTCAGACGCGTTATCCATTGCGCCACGCGGCCTATGCAAAATTTTCAAAATTTATTAATCATAAACTTTCCTATTTCATAATGACGTAAATTTCTGTTTAAATATCATATTTTCCTCTTAATCAACTTTTAATCTCTTATTCTCATACAACTTTCATTGATATTTCATGAAATCATTCTTGTTACTCATCACCATGATCATCAAATATTGTCATGTGTAAAGTTTTAGTTTAGATTTCCCAATAAAATTTGCCACGTTATTTATTTTCATATTTAACGTAATTTTGAAAATTTACATGTGCTGACAAATACCTGACAATCATTTGGTGCTGGTTTTCAAATGAAAATCTGATTTTAATATTTTCAAAATTCCAATAAAAAAAACGACCACGCCAGGACTCGAACCTGGAATCTTCTGATCCGTAGTCAGACGCGTTATCCATTGCGCCACGCGGCCTATGCAAACTTTTCAAAATTTATTAATCATAAACTTTCCTATTTCATAATGACGTAAATTTCTGTTTAAATATCATATTTTCCTCTTAATCAACTTTTAATCTCTTATTCTCATACAACTTTCATTGATATTTCATGAAATCATTCTTGTTACTCATCACCATGATCATCAAATATTGTCATGTGTAAAGTTTTAGTTTAGATTTCCCAATAAAATTTGCCACGTTATTTATTTTTCATATTTAACGTAATTTTGAAAATTTACATGTGCTGACAAATACCTGACAATCATTTGGTGCTGGTTTTCAAATGAAAATCTGATTTTAATATTTTCAAAATTCCAATAAAAAAAACGACCACGCCAGGACTCGAACCTGGAATCTTCTGATCCGTAGTCAGACGCGTTA
>JACMZG010001016.1:0-12878 GCA_018340805.1 Microvelia longipes | reverse complement strand
AATCTAATTCTTTCCGTTCTACGAACAAACAGTTTCTTATTTTCCACGCGCCAATCACTTCAAATTCAAAGGGCAGATCGCAAGTGTGGATTTCATCATTGAACCCGTAATATTTGGCTATTAAAACTACTAACTCCAGCCCAAACATTTACACTAGGTAAATTCAATTCCTGAGCGATTGTTAAATGTGGGTTTACGTCGCTCCAATAAACTGCATTGTGTCGATTAACATGGCCGTTTAACTTAACTTAAAATATTTATAGATATCGTATAGTGGGTACCTTATGTAAATTAACCAATTAAATTTATTGTACAAAACTGGGGTTAATTTGGTGTATATGCCACTCATGAGGAAGATTGAATGAGGGAAAGTGAGCATAAAGAAATCTAATTCTTTCCGTTCTACGAACAAACAGTTTCTTATTTTCCAACGCGCCAATCACTTCAAATTCAAAGGGCAGATCGCAAGTGTGGATTTCATCATTGAACCCGTAATATTGGCTATTAAAACTACTAACTCCAGCCCAAACATTTACACTAGGTAAATTCAATTCCTGAGCGATTGTTAAATGTGGGTTTACGTCGCTCCAATAAACTGCATTGTGTCGATTAACATGGCCGTTTAACTTAACTTAAAATATTTATAGATATCGTATAGTGGGTACCTTATGTAAATTAACCAATTAAATTTATTGTACAAAACTGGGGTTAATTTGGTGTATATGCCACTCATGAGGAAGATTGAATGAGGAAAAGTGAAATCTAATTCTTTCGTTCTACGAAAACAGTTTCTTATTTTCCACGCGCCCGTAATATCGTATAGTGGTACCTTATGTAAATTAACCAATTAAATTTATTGTACAAAACTGGGGTTAATTTGGTGTATATGCCACTCATGAGGAAGATTGAATGAGGGAAAGTGAGCATAAAAGAAATCTAATTCTTCCGTTCTACGAACAAACAGTTTCTTATTTTCCACGCGCCAATCACTTCAAATTCAAAGGGCAGATCGCAAGTGTGGATTTCATCATTGAACCGTAATATTTGGCTATTAAAACTACTAACTCCAGCCCAAACATTTACACTAGGTAAATTCAATTCCTGAGCGATTGTTAAATGTGGGTTTACGTCGCTCCAATAAACTGCATTGTGTCGATTAACATGGCCGTTTAACTTAAAATATTATAAGATATCGTATAGGGTACCTTATGTAAATTAACCAATTAAATTTATTGTACAAAACTGGGTTAATTTGGGTATATGCCACTCATGAGGAAGATTGAATGAGGGAAAGTGAGCATAAAGAAATCTAATTCTTTTCCGTTCTACGAACAAACAGTTTCTTATTTCCACGCGCCAATCACTTCAAATTCAAAGGGCAGATCGCAAGTGTGGATTTCATCATTGAACCCGTAATATTTGGCTATTAAAACTACTAACTCCAGCCCAAACATTTACACTAGGTAAATTCAATTCCTGAGCGATTGTTAAATGTGGGTTTACGTCGCTCCAATAAACTGCATTGTGTCGATTAACATGGCCGTTTAACTTAACTTAAAATATTTATAGATATCGTATAGTGGGTACCTTATGTAAATTAACCAATTAAATTTATTGTACAAAACTGGGGTTAATTTGGTGTATATGCCACTCATGAGGAAGATTGAATGAGGGAAAGTGAAATCTAATTCTTTCGTTCTACAAAACAGTTTCTTATTTTCCACGCGCCCGTAATATCGTATAGTGTACCTTATGTAAATTAACCAATTAAATTTATTGTACAAAACTGGGGTTAATTTGGTGTATATGCCACTCATGAGGAAGATTGAATGAGGGAAAGTGAGCATAAAGAAATCTAATTCTTTCCGTTCTACGAACAAACAGTTTCTTATTTTCCACGCGCCAATCACTTCAAATTCAAAGGGCAGATCGCAAGTGTGGATTTCATCATTGAACCCGTATATTTGGCTATTAAAACTACTAACTCCAGCCCAAACATTTACACTAGGTAAATTCAATTCCTGAGCGATTGTTAAATGTGGGTTTACGTCGCTCCAATAAACTGCATTGTGTCGATTAACATGGCCGTTTAACTTAACTTAAAATATTTATAGATATCGTATAGTGGGTACCTTATGTAAATTAACCAATTAAATTTATTGTACAAAACTGGGGTTAATTTGGTGTATATGCCACTCATGAGGAAGATTGAATGAGGGAAAGTGAGCATAAAGAAATCTAATTCTTTCCGTTCTACGAACAAACAGTTTCTTATTTTCCACGCGCCAATCACTTCAAATTCAAAGGGCAGATCGCAAGTGTGGATTTCATCATTGAACCCGTAATATTTGGCTATTAAAACTACTAACTCCAGCCCAAACATTTACACTAGTAAATTCAATTCCTGAGCGATTGTTAAATGTGGGTTTACGTCGCTCCAATAAACTGCATTGTGTCGATTAACATGGCCGTTTAACTTAACTTAAAATATTTATAGATATCGTATAGTGGGTACCTTATGTAAATTAACCAATTAAATTTATTGTACAAAACTGGGGTTAATTTGGTGTATATGCCACTCATGAGGAAGATTGAATGAGGGAAAGTGAGCATAAAGAAATCTAATTCTTTCCGTTCTACGAACAACAGTTTCTTATTTTCCACGCGCCAATCACTTCAAATTCAAAGGGCAGATCGCAAGTGTGGATTTTATTGAACCCGTAATATTTGGCTATTAAAACTACTAACTCCAGCCCAAACATTTACACTAGGTAAATTCAATTCCTGAGCGATTGTTAAATGTGGGTTTACGTCGCTCCAATAAACTGCATTGTGTCGATTAACATGGCCGTTTAACTTAACTTAAAATATTTATAGATATCGTATAGTGGGTACCTTATGTAAATTAACCAATTAAATTTATTGTACAAAACTGGGGTTAATTTGGTGTATATGCCACTCATGAGGAAGATTGAATGAGGGAAAGTGAAATCTAATTCTTTCCGTTCTACGAACAAACAGTTTCTTATTTTCCACGCGCCCGTAATATCGTATAGTGGGTACCTTATGTAAATTAACCAATTAAATTTATTGTACAAAACTGGGGTTAATTTGGTGTATATGCCACTCATGAGGAAGATTGAATGAGGGAAAGTGAGCATAAAGAAATCTAATTCTTTCCGTTCTACGAACAAACAGTTTCTTATTTTCCACGCGCCAATCACTTCAAATTCAAAGGGCAGATCGCAAGTGTGGATTTCATCATTGAACCCGTAATATTTGGCTATTAAAACTACTAACTCCAGCCCAAACATTTACACTAGGTAAATTCAATTCCTGAGCGATTGTTAAATGTGGGTTTACGTCGCTCCAATAAACTGCATTGTGTCGATTAACATGGCCGTTTAACTTAACTTAAAATATTTATAGATATCGTATAGTGGGTACCTTATGTAAATTAACCAATTAAATTTATTGTACAAAACTGGGGTTAATTTGGTGTATATGCCACTCATGAGGAAGATTGAATGAGGGAAAGTGAGCATAAAGAAATCTAATTCTTTCCGTTCTACGAACAAACAGTTTCTTATTTTCCACGCGCCAATCACTTCAAATTCAAAAGGCAGATCGCAAGTGTGGATTTCATCATTGAACCCGTAATATTTGGCTATTAAAACTACTAACTCCAGCCCAAACATTTACACTAGGTAAATTCAATTCCTGAGCGATTGTTAAATGTGGGTTTACGTCGCTCCAATAAACTGCATTGTGTCGATTAACATGGCCGTTTAACTTAACTTAAAATATTTATAGATATCGTATAGTGGGTACCTTATGTAAATTAAAATTAAATTTATTGTACAAAACTGGGGTTAATTTGGTGTATATGCCACTCATGAGGAAGATTGAATGAGGGAAAGTGAGCATAAAGAAATCTAATTCTTTCCGTTCTACGAACAAACAGTTTCTTATTTTCCACGCGCCAATCACTTCAAATTCAAAGGGCAGATCGCAAGTGTGGATTTTCATCATTGAACCCGTAATATTTGGCTATTAAAACTACTAACTCCAGCCCAAACATTTACACTAGGTAAATTCAATTCCTGAGCGATTGTTAAATGTGGGTTTACGTCGCTCCAATAAACTGCATTGTGTCGATTAACATGGCCGTTTAACTTAACTTAAAATATTTATAGATATCGTATAGTGGGTACCTTATGTAAATTAACCAATTAAATTTATTGTACAAAACTGGGGTTAATTTGGTGTATATGCCACTCATGAGGAAGATTGAATGAGGGAAAGTGAAATCTAATTCTTTCCGTTCTACGAACAAACAGTTTCTTATTTTCCACGCGCCGTAATATCGTATAGTGGGTACCTTATGTAAATTAACCAATTAAATTTATTGTACAAAACTGGGTTAATTTGGTGTATATGCCACTCATGAGGAAGATTGAATGAGGGAAAGTGAGCATAAAGAAATCTAATTCTTTCCGTTCTACGAACAAACAGTTTCTTATTTTCCACGCGCCAATCACTTCAAATTCAAAGGGCAGATCGCAAGTGTGGATTTCATCATTGAACCCGTAATATTTGGCTATTAAAACTACTAACTCCAGCCCAAACATTTACACTAGGTAAATTCAATTCCTGAGCGATTGTTAAATGTGGGTTTACGTCGCTCCAATAAACTGCATTGTGTCGATTAACATGGCCGTTTAACTTAACTTAAAATATTTATAGATATCGTATAGTGGGTACCTTATGTAAATTAACCAATTAAATTTATTGTACAAAACTGGGGTTAATTTGGTGTATATGCCACTCATGAGGAAGATTGAATGAGGGAAAAGTGAAATCTAATTCTTTCCGTTCTACGAACAAACAGTTTCTTATTTTCCACGCGCCCGTAATATCGTATAGTCTTATGTAAATTAACCAATTAAATTTATTGTACAAAACTGGGTTAATTTGGTGTATATGCCACTCATGAGGAAGATTGAATGAGGGAAAGTGAGCATAAAATCTAATTCTTTCCGTCTACGAACAAACAGTTCTTATTTTCCACGCGCCAATCACTTCAAATTCAAAGGGCAGATCGCAAGTGTGGATTTCATCATTGAACCCGTAATATTTGGCTATTAAAACTACTAACTCCAGCCCAAACATTTACACTAGGTAAATTCAATTCCTGAGCGATTGTTAAATGTGGGTTTACGTCGCTCCAATAAACTGCATTGTGTCGATTAACATGGCCGTTTAACTTAACTTAAAATATTTATAGATATCGTATAGTGGGTACCTTATGTAAATTAACCAATTAAATTTATTGTACAAAACTGGGTTAATTTGGTGTATATGCCACTCATGAGGAAGATTGAATGAGGGAAAGTGAGCATAAAGAAATCTAATTCTTTCCGTTCTACGAACAAACAGTTTCTTATTTTTCCACGCGCCAATCACTTCAAATTCAAAGGGCAGATCGCAAGTGTGGATTTTCATCATTGAACCCGTAATATTTGGCTATTAAAACTACTAACTCCAGCCCAAACATTTACACTAGGTAAATTCAATTCCTGAGCGATTGTTAAATGTGGGTTTACGTCGCTCCAATAAACTGCATTGTGTCGATTAACATGGCCGTTTAACTTAACTTAAAATATTTATAGATATCGTTATAGGGTACCTTATGTAAATTAACCAATTAAATTTATTGTACAAAACTGGGTTAATTTGGTGTATATGCCACTCATGAGGAAGATTGAATGAGGGAAAGTGAGCATAAAGAAATCTAATTCTTTCCGTTCTACGAACAAACAGTTTCTTATTTTCCACGCGCCAATCACTTCAAATTCAAAGGGCAGATCGCAAGTGTGGATTTCATCATTGAACCCGTAATATTTGGCTATTAAAACTACTAACTCCAGCCCAAACATTTACACTAGGTAAATTCAATTCCTGAGCGATTGTTAAATGTGGGTTTACGTCGCTCCAATAAACTGCATTGTGTCGATTAACATGGCCGTTTAACTTAACTTAAAATATTTATAGATATCGTATAGTGGGTACCTTATGTAAATTAACCAATTAAATTTATTGTACAAAACTGGGGTTAATTTGGTGTATATGCCTCATGAGGAAGATTGAATGAGGGAAAGTGAGCATAAAGAAATCTAATTCTTTCCGTTCTACGAACAAACAGTTTCTTATTTTCCACGCGCCAATCACTTCAAATTCAAAGGGCAGATCGCAAGTGTGGATTTCATCATTGAACCCGTAATATTTGGCTATTAAAACTACTAACTCCAGCCCAAACATTTACACTAGGTAAATTCAATTCCTGAGCGATTGTTAAATGTGGGTTTACGTCGCTCCAATAAACTGCATTGTGTCGATTAACATGGCCGTTTAACTTAACTTAAAATATTTATAGATATCGTATAGTGGGTACCTTATGTAAATTAACCAATTAAATTTATTGTACAAAACTGGGGTTAATTTGGTGTATATGCCACTCATGAGGAAGATTGAATGAGGGAAAGTGAGCATAAAGAAATCTAATTCTTTCCGTTCTACGAACAAACAGTTTCTTATTTTCCACGCGCCAATCACTTCAAATTCAAAGGCAGATCGCAAGTGTGATTTCATCATTGAACCCGTAATATTTGGCTATTAAAACTACTAACTCCAGCCCAAACATTTACACTAGGTAAATTCAATTCCTGAGCGATTGTTAAATGTGGGTTTACGTCGCTCCAATAAACTGCATTGTGTCGATTAACATGGCCGTTTAACTTAACTTAAAATATTTATAGATATCGTATAGTGGGTACCTTATGTAAATTAACCAATTAAATTTATTGTACAAAACTGGGGTTAATTTGGTGTATATGCCACTCATGGAAGATTGAATGAGGGAAAGTGAGCATAAAGAAATCTAATTCTTTCCGTTCTACGAACAAACAGTTTCTTATTTTCCACGCGCCAATCACTTCAAATTCAAAGGGCAGATCGCAAGTGTGGATTTCATCATTGAACCCGTAATATTTGGCTATTAAAACTACTAACTCCAGCCCAAACATTTACACTAGGTAAATTCAATTCCTGAGCGATTGTTAAATGTGGGTTTACGTCGCTCCAATAAACTGCATTGTGTCGATTAACATGGCCGTTTAACTTAACTTAAAATATTTATAGATATCGTATAGTGGGTACCTATGTAAATTAACCAATTAAATTTATTGTACAAAACTGGGTTAATTTGGTGTATATGCCACTCATGAGGAAGATTGAATGAGGGAAAGTGAGCATAAAGAAATCTAATTCTTTCCGTTCTACGAACAAACAGTTTCTTATTTTCACGCGCCAATCACTTCAAATTCAAAGGGCAGATCGCAAGTGTGGATTTCATCATTGAACCCGTAATATTTGGCTATTAAAACTACTAACTCCAGCCCAAACATTTACACTAGGTAAATTCAATTCCTGAGCGATTGTTAAATGTGGGTTTACGTCGCTCCAATAAACTGCATTGTGTCGATTAACATGGCCGTTTAACTTAACTTAAAATATTTATAGATATCGTATAGTGGGTACCTTATGTAAATTAACCAATTAAATTTATTGTACAAAACTGGGGTTAATTTGGTGTATATGCCACTCATGAGGAAGATTGAATGAGGGAAAGTGAGCATAAAGAAATCTAATTCTTTCCGTTCTACGAACAAACAGTTTCTTATTTTTCCACGCGCCAATCACTTCAAATTCAAAGGGCAGATCGCAAGTGTGGATTTCATCATTGAACCCGTAATATTTGGCTATTAAACTACTAACTCCAGCCCAAACATTTACACTAGGTAAATTCAATTCCTGAGCGATTGTTAAATGTGGGTTTACGTCGCTCCAATAAACTGCATTGTGTCGATTAACATGGCCGTTTAACTTAACTTAAAATATTTATAGATATCGTATAGTGGGTACCTTATGTAAATTAACCAATTAAATTTATTGTACAAAACTTGGGTTAATTTGGTGTATATGCCACTCATGAGGAAGATTGAATGAGGGAAAGTGAGCATAAAGAAATCTAATTCTTTCCGTTCTACGAACAAACAGTTTCTTATTTTCCACGCGCCAATCACTTCAAATTCAAAGGGCAGATCGCAAGTGTGGATTTCATCATTGAACCCGTAATATTTGGCTATTAAAACTACTAACTCCAGCCCAAACATTTACACTAGGTAAATTCAATTCCTGAGCGATTGTTAAATGTGGGTTTACGTCGCTCCAATAAACTGCATTGTGTCGATTAACATGGCCGTTTAACTTAACTTAAAATATTTATAGATATCGTATAGTGGGTACCTTATGTAAATTAACCAATTAAATTTATTGTACAAAACTGGGGTTAATTTGGTGTATATGCCACTCATGAGGAAGATTGAATGAGGGAAAGTGAGCATAAAGAATCTAATTCTTTCCGTTCTACGAACAAACAGTTTCTTATTTTCCACGCGCCAATCACTTCAAATTCAAAGGCAGATCGCAAGTGTGGATTTCATCATTGAACCGTAATATTTGGCTATTAAAACTACTAACTCCAGCCCAAACATTTACACTAGGTAAATTCAATTCCTGAGCGATTGTTAAATGTGGGTTTACGTCGCTCCAATAAACTGCATTGTGTCGATTAACATGGCCGTTTAACTTAACTTAAAATATTATAGATATCGTATAGTGGTACCTTATGTAAATTAACCAATTAAATTTATTGTACAAAACTGGGGTTAATTTGGTGTATATGCCACTCATGAGGAAGATTGAATGAGGGAAAGTGAGCATAAAGAAATCTAATTCTTTCCGTTCTACGAACAAACAGTTTCTTATTTTCCACGCGCCAATCACTTCAAATTCAAAGGGCAGATCGCAAGTGTGGATTTCATCATTGAACCCGTAATATTTGGCTATTAAAACTACTAACTCCAGCCCAAACATTTACACTAGGTAAATTCAATTCCTGAGCGATTGTTAAATGTGGGTTTACGTCGCTCCAATAAACTGCATTGTGTCGATTAACATGGCCGTTTAACTTAACTTAAAATATTTATAGATATCGTATAGTGGGTACCTTATGTAAATTAACCAATTAAATTTATTGTACAAAACTGGGGTTAATTTGGTGTATATGCCACTCATGAGGAAGATTGAATGAGGGAAAGTGAGCATAAAGAAATCTAATTCTTTCCGTTCTACGAACAAACAGTTTCTTATTTTCCACGCGCCAATCACTTCAAATTCAAAGGGCAGATCGCAAGTGTGGATTTCATCATTGAACCCGTAATATTTGGCTATTAAAACTACTAACTCCAGCCCAAACATTTACACTAGGTAAATTCAATTCCTGAGCGATTGTTAAATGTGGGTTTACGTCGCTCCAATAAACTGCATTGTGTCGATTAACATGGCCGTTTAACTTAACTTAAAATTTATAGATATCGTATAGTGGGTACCTTATGTAAATTAACCAATTAAATTTATTGTACAAAACTGGGGTTAATTTGGTGTATATGCCACTCATGAGGAAGATTGAATGAGGGAAAGTGAAATCTAATTCTTTCCGTTCTACGAACAAACAGTTTCTTATTTTCCACGCGCCCGTAATATCGTATAGTGGGTACCTTATGTAAATTAACCAATTAAATTTATTGTACAAAACTGGGGTTAATTTGGTGTATATGCCACTCATGAGGAAGATTGAATGAGGGAAAGTGAGCATAAAGAAATCTAATTCTTTCCGTTCTACGAACAAACAGTTTCTTATTTTCCACGCGCCAATCACTTCAAATTCAAAGGGCAGATCGCAAGTGTGGATTTCATCATTGAACCCGTAATATTTGGCTATTAAAACTACTAACTCCAGCCCAAACATTTACACTAGGTAAATTCAATTCCTGAGCGATTGTTAAATGTGGGTTTACGTCGCTCCAATAAACTGCATTGTGTCGATTAACATGGCCGTTTAACTTAACTTAAAATATTTATAGATATCGTATAGTGGTACCTTATGTAAATTAACCAATTAAATTTATTGTACAAAACTGGGGTTAATTTGGTGTATATGCCACTCATGAGGAAGATTGAATGAGGGAAAGTGAAATCTAATTCTTTCCGTTCTACGAACAAACAGTTTCTTATTTTCCAGTAATATCGTATAGGTACCTTATGTAAATTAACCAATTAAATTTATTGTACAAAACTGGGGTTAATTTGGTGTATATGCCACTCATGAGGAAGATTGAATGAGGGAAAGTGAGCATAAGAAATCTAATTCTTTCCGTTCTACGAACAAACAGTTTCTTATTTTCCACGCGCCAATCACTTCAAATTCAAAGGGCAGATCGCAAGTGTGGATTTCATCATTGAACCCGTAATATTTGGCTATTAAAACTACTAACTCCAGCCCAAACATTTACACTAGGTAAATTCAATTCCTGAGCGATTTTAAATGTGGGTTTACGTCGCTCCAATAAACTGCATTGTGTCGATTAACATGGCCGTTTAACTTAACTTAAAATATTTATAGATATCGTATAGTGGGTACCTTATGTAAATTAACCAATTAAATTATTGTACAAAACTGGGGTTAATTTGGTGTATATGCCACTCATGAGGAAGATTGAATGAGGGAAAGTGAGCATAAAGAAATCTAATTCTTTCCGTTCTACGAACAAACAGTTTCTTATTTTCCACGCGCCAATCACTTCAAATTCAAAGGCAGATCGCAAGTGTGGATTTCATCATTGAACCCGTAATATTTGGCTATTAAAACTACTAACTCCAGCCCAAACATTTACACTAGGTAAATTCAATTCCTGAGCGATTGTTAAATGTGGGTTTACGTCGCTCCAATAAACTGCATTGTGTCGATTAACATGGCCGTTTAACTTAACTTAAAATATTTATAGATATCGTATAGTGGGTACCTTATGTAAATTAACCAATTAAATTTATTGTACAAAACTGGGGTTAATTTGGTGTATATGCCACTCATGAGGAAGATTGAATGAGGGAAAGTGAGCATAAAGAAATCTAATTCTTTCCGTTCTACGAACAAACAGTTTCTTATTTTCCACGCGCCAATCACTTCAAATTCAAAGGGCAGATCGCAAGTGTGGATTTCATCATTGAACCCGTAATATTTGGCTATTAAAACTACTAACTCCAGCCCAAACATTTACACTAGGTAAATTCAATTCCTGAGCGATTGTTAAATGTGGGTTTACGTCGCTCCAATAAACTGCATTGTGTCGATTAACATGGCCGTTTAACTTAACTTAAATATTTATAGATATCGTATAGTGGGTACCTTATGTAAATTAACCAATTAAATTTATTGTAAAACTGGGGTTAATTTGGTGTATATGCCACTCATGAGGAAGATTGAATGAGGAAAGTGAAAATCTAATTCTTTAGTTCTACGAACAAACAGTTTCTATTTTCCACGCGCCCGTAATATCGTATAGTGAGTACCTTATGTAAATTAACCAATTAAATTTATTGTACAAAACTGGGGTTAATTTGGTGTATATGCCACTCATGAGGAAGATTGAATGAGGGAAAGTGAGCATAAAGAAATCTAATTCTTTCCGTTCTACGAACAAAACAGTTTCTTATTTTCCACGCGCCAATCTTCAAATTCAAAGGGCAGATCGCAAGTGTGGATTTCATCATTGAACCCGTAATATTTGGCTATTAAAACTACTAACTCCAGCCCAAACATTTACACTAGGTAAATTCAATTCCTGAGCGATTGTTAAATGTGGGTTACGTCGCTCCAATAAACTGCATTGTGTCGATTAACATGGCCGTTTAACTTAACTTAAATATTTAGATATCGTATAGTGGGTACCTTATGTAAATAACCAATTAAATTTATTGTACAAAAACTGGGTTAATTTGTGTATATGCCACTCATGAGGAAGATTGAATGAGGAAAGTGAGCATAAAGAAATCTAATTCTTCCGTTCTACGAAAAACAGTTTCTTATTTTCCACGCGCCAATCACTCAATTTCAAAGGCAGATCGCAAGTGTGGATTTTCATCATTGAACCCGTAATATTTGGCTATTTAAACTACTAACTCCAGCCCAAACATTTACACTAGGTAAATTCAATTTCTGAGCGATTGTTAAATGTGGGTTTACGTCGCTCCAAATAAACTGCATTGTGTCGATAACATGGCCGTTATAATCGTTTAACCTTTAAAAATATTTATCGATATCGTAGTGAGCATATGACCTTTATGTAAATTAACCAATTAAAATTTATTGTACAAAACTGGGGTTAATTTGGTGTATATGCCACATCATGAGGAAGATTGAATGAGGGAAAGGAGCATAAAGAAATCTAATTCTTTCCGTCTTACGAACAAACAGTTTCTTATTTTCCACGCGCCATCACTTCAAAATTCAAAGGCAGATCGCAAGTGTGGATTTCATCATTGAACCCGTAATATTTGGCTTTAAAACTACTAACTCCAGCCCAAACATTTACACTAGTAAATTCATTCCTGAGCGATTGTTAAATGTGGGTTTACGTCGCTCCAATAAACTGCATTGTGTCGATTAACATGGCCGTTTAACTTAACTTAAAATATTTATAGATATCGTATAGTGGTACCTTATGTAAATTAACCAATTAAATTTATTGTACCAAACTGGGTTAATTTGGTGATATTATGCCACTCATGAGGAAGATTGAATGGCGAAAGTGAAATCTAAACTCTTTCCGTTCTACGAACAAACAGTTCTTATCTTTCCACCGCGCCCGTAATTCGTATAGTGCAGTACCTTATGTAATTAACCAAATTAAATTTAT
>JACMZG010001015.1:0-12906 GCA_018340805.1 Microvelia longipes | reverse complement strand
CCCTGCCCTTCGATCACCTGCTGTTTACCGGCTCCACCGCGGTGGGCCGGCTGTGATGGCCGCGGCGGCCCCCCAGCTCACCCCGCTCACCCTGGAGCTCGGCGGCAAGAGCCCCTGCCTCATCGCCCCCGACATGCCGCTGGCGCTGGCGGTGGAGCGGATGATCTTCGGCAAGAGCCTCAACGCCGGCCAGATCTGCGTCGCCCCCGACTATGTGCTGCTGCCGCGCGGTCAGGAGCAGGCCTTTGTCGAGGCCTATCGCGATCACTTCGCCCGCCTCTATCCCCAGGGGCTGGCCAGCGCGGATTACGGCTCCATCATCAATGGCCGCCAGTATGAACGGCTCACCAGCTGGCTGGCCGAAGCCGAGCGGGCAGGCGCCCAGATACACCCCTGTGGCAGCCCGGCCCGGGACGATGGCGCCCACCGCCTGCTGCCCCATCTGCTGACCGAGGTGCCGAACCACTGCCAGCTGATGCAACAGGAGATTTTCGGCCCGCTGCTGCCGATCGTGCCCTATGACTCGCTGGACGAGGCGCTCGCCTACATAGCCGCGCGGCCCCGCCCACTCGCCTTCTACCTGATGAGCCTGGATCCCGCCCTGCAGCACAAGGTGATCCGGGAGACCCACTCCGGCGGCATGGCCATCAACGACAGCCTGTTCCAGGTGGCGGCCGACGACGTGCCCTTTGGCGGCATCGGCGCCTCCGGCATGGGTCACTACCACGGCCACGAGGGGTTTCTCACCTTCTCCAAGGCCAAGACCGTGCTGAGCCGGGGGCGCTTCAGCACCGGCACCATGGTGCACCCTCCCTATCGGCGCTGGCACCAGCGGCTGATGATGGCCCTGTTTTTGCGCTGACGAGACCAATATGAATACGCCCGTGACCGACAAGCGCCGCCAGATCCTGGATGCCGCCCTTGCCCTGTGTGCCGAAGATGGCTTGCAGGGCGCCGCCACCGCCCGCATCGCCAAGGCGGCCGGAGTGGCCAACGGCACCCTGTTTCACCACTTTCCCAGCAAGGAGGTGCTGATCCAGAGCCTCTACCAGGACATCAAGCTGCGCCTCGGCGCCGCCATCACCGAGGCTGACACCGCCCTGCCCCTCCAGGAGCAGGCGCGCCACTACTGGAGCCAGGCGATGGCCTGGATGCAGGCCCACCCCCACGAGCTCAAGTTCGTGCTGGGCTTCTTTCACTCCCCCCTGCTGGCTCGCCCGCTGCGCAGCCAGATCCTGAGCGACACCCTGCGTTTTCTACCCCGCCTGCTGGCCCAGGGCCAGGCCAGCGGCGAATTGATGCAAGCTCCACCGGCCCTGATGCTGGAGGTGTGCCAGGGCCAGTTCCTGGCCTGCGCCTCGCTGTTTGTCGACCAACCTGAACTGGGACGGGACGGCCACTGGCAAGCCAGCGCCTTCGCCCTGTTCTGGTCCGCCATCTCGGGAGTTCACGCCTATGCACAACCGACACCTTGATACTCTGGCGGCGCAGGGGCCGCCGCCTCTGGATCAGCTGCCTGCTCTGGATCATCGGCCGCACCCTGTGCCGCGCCGCCCGGTCGACGAGGCGGTGCGCCAGGAGCTCGCCCCCTTGCCGACGGGCTCACCATCCGGCTGGAGGTGAGCGGCATGGCCCAGGGCTTGACCATTCACAAGCTGACGGCCGCTGGCAGAGCGGTCCTGCCCCCGATGCCGGCGCTCTGCACCCGCTGCGGGTGCGCTTCAAGCATCCCGCCATCGCCTTTCGCGCCCTCAGCTTTCGGCTCGGGGTCAATCAGGCGTTCAGCGAGAACCGTCTGCTGGTGGAGGGGGATCTCACCGTCGCCATGCACCTGGTGCGGGCCCTGGAGCAGCTGCAGGCGCTGATCCTGCCAGCCTTCATCGCCCGCCCCTTGCTGCGCCGCTATCCTGACCCGCGCCGCAAGCTGGCGCGGGCCTGCCACATCTACCTGGGTCTGTTGACCGGCTGAACGAGAGGATGAGCACCATGAGTCGCTATTACGATTTTTTCTGTCCGGTCAAACTGATGGCAGGCGAGCAGGCGCTGGAGCAACTGGCCGGCGAACTGGCGGGATTGGGGGCGCGCAGGCCGCTGCTGCTCACCGACAAGGGGGTCAGCGGCACTGGCCTCGCCACCCTGCTGGCCGGGGTGCTGGCCGAAGGGGAGCTGCCGGTGGCCGCCATCTGGGACGAGATCCCGGCCGACTCCTCCACCGCCGTGGTGGAGCGGATTGCGGCCCGTTACCGGGAGCTTCGGCTGTGAAAAGCCTGGTGGCGCTGGGCGCGGCTCCTATCGACACCGCCAAGGCGGTCAACATTCTCGCCTCCATGGGGGGGACGCGGCTGCTGGATTACGCCGGCGCCGGCTGCCTGACCCGGCCGCTGCAACCGCTGGCGGTGGTGCCCACCACGGCGGGCACCGGCTCGGAAGTGACCCTGGTGGCGGTGATCAAGGACGAGGCGAGCGGGCGCAAGGTGCCCTTTACCTCCCCCTTCCTGCTGCCCCAGCTGCGGTGCTGGATCCGCGCCTCACCCAGGGGCTGCCGCTCAACATCACGGCCGCCACCGCCATGGATGCCATGACCCCATGCCAATCGAGGCCTTCATCGGCAACGCAAGAACCCGGTTCAGCCCGGAAACCCGCCCCCCCCCCCCCCCTTTGGCAAAACTGATGGCGTGGAGAAGATCGCCAGCGCTGGCCACAGGTACTGAACAACCGCAAGGACAAGCGGCTGCGACTGCAGCTGGCGGAAGGTTCACCCTGGCGGGTAAATGGCCTTCTCCAACTCCATGGTGGGCTGGTCACGCCTCGGCCAACACCTGGGGGCCCGCTGCCACCTACCCACGGCCTGTGCATGAACCTCTTCCTGCCCACCGTGCTCGCTACAACCGCCGGGCAACGATCCCGAGCTGGCCCGCCTGCTGTTGCCGCTGGTGGGGGCCGAGCGCTTTGCCGCGACCCCGGCCGCCGCACGGGCCCAGGCCGCCATCGAGGCGCTGCAGGCGCTGCGCGATACCTGTGCAGCGGTGAAGCCTGCCGCGCACCTTGCCGCGAGGCCGGCGTCACCGCACCAAGGCGCTGCTGCCCGAGTCCGCGATCTCGCCATCAACGACGGCGCCCTGCTCTACAACCGCAAGGGATGCCGACCGCACCCAGCCTGCTCGCCTGCTTGAGCTGGCCTGGGAGTTAATCAGACAGAGGGCCCCGCATCGGGGGCTCCTGTTACCAGCTGAGTGGCGCCGGCGCCGTAGTTGCCGCGCTTTCCTTCGGGTGTTTTTTCGCGGCCAGAGGACTCCTTGTTGCGGCGCACGGGCCTTCTTCCCGCTCCTGCTTGCGCTCCGACGGGTTTCACCTCGTCAGCGGCCGCCTCGTGTTTCTGCCCCTGGTGATCAATCACGCGAAGCACTGCTTGTCCGCCGCAAACTGATAGGCGTAGGGTTCGACGGTACAACCGCCGTGGCCAGACAGAGCCAACAGAGAAGATGCGAAAGGGAGGAAGGCAAGAATCATGGGACGCTCCTGTTTGCATCGGTCAACCAAGGGCGCCGAGTGTCAAACAGGAGACAAATGGAATACACCTGCAGCCAGGTTTGATTGTTACAACAGGGGTACACATGCAATGTATCAGCAAGCTGTTGATACATATCACATTAAATCATCCGCTACACAGCCATCCAAGCCTTAACTCGTCGCTGAACACCCCGGTGGAGAGGTAGCGATCCCCCCGATCCGCAATGATGGCCACCACCACCCTGCTTGCTCTCTGCCGCCACCCGCAAGCGCCGGCCAGGCGCCCCCGCGAGCTGACCCCGCAGCAGACCCCCTCCTCCACGCCAGCCGGCGCATCATGGCAAGCGCCTCCTGCTGGGTCACGTCCAGCACCCGATCGACCCGGCGGGCTTGAAAATGGCCGGCAGGTAGGCCGCAGGCCAGCGGCGGATCCCCGGGATCTGGCCTCCCCTCCCGGTTGCAGGCCGATCACCTGCACCGCGGGTTCTGCTCTTGAGGTAACGGGAGACCCCCATGATGGTGCCCGTGGTGCCCATGGCCGAGACGAAAGTGAGTGACCGCCCCCTCGCTCTGGCGCCAGATCTCGGGGCCGGTGGAGAGGTATGGGCATCCGGGTTGGCCGGGTTGTTGAACTGGTCGAGCACCAGCCCCTCGCCCCGCGCCTGCATCGCCAGGGCGAGATCTCGCGCGGCCTCCATGCCGCCCTCCACCAGCACCAGCTCGGCGCCGTAGGCCTGCATGGCATCGCGCCGCTCCTGACTCATGGTATTTGGCATGATGAGCCGCATCCGGTAGCCCCGCGCCGCCGCCACCATGGCCAGCGCAATGCCGGTGTTGCCGGAGGTGGCCTCGATGAGGCGGGCCCCAGGCGCTAAGTGACCGCTCGCCTCCGCGCACTTGATGAGGTTCAGCGCCGGCCTGTCCTTGACCGAGCCGGCCGGGTTGTTGCCCTCCAGCTTGACCACAGGTGACACGGGGTGGGGATTGATGCGACGCAGCGCCAGCAGGGGGGTATTGCCGATCAACTCTTCCAGCGTGGCAAAAGCCATAATGGGATCCATCCTTCGTGAACTGTTCTATACCTTGGCTAGCGGGTATGTACCCGGCCGGGCTCGCAGTGTAAGCGACCCCGAACAGTTGGCAAAGGGGCGCCAACATGGTCAGATAACCCCATCCCCCGTACCGAGGAGCAAGCATGAGCGAGATCATTCATCAGGCCAACCAGCAGCAATTCATCTGTGTGGTGGATGGCAAGGAGTCCAGGCTGCGTTACCGGCGGCTCGACGCCAAGACCATCGACGCCTACAGCACCTTCGTCCCGCCTGAGCTCAGGGTGCAGGGGATCGCCGATCAGCTGGCTCGCACCTTCTACAGTTGGACCCAGGCAGAAGGGCTCACCATAGTGCCGAGCTGCAGCTACATCGACGTCTGGTTGCGCCGCAATGCCGGCTGACACCCAGACGCGTCACAGCACGCCAGCCTCGCACGCTCGCCAGAGCGCCCTGGAAGCCAACCTGCAGGCACAGACTGAAGCCCTGCTGCGGGCCGATGACCAGCGCATGGATTGCCTGCGGGCAGCCCGTGAACTGGCACTGCCCGACTGGGCGCTGGGGGCCGGTTTTATCCGCAACCTCATCTGGGATCACCTGCACCGCACAATCGGTGCCGACCGCCTCAAGACAATCGATTCATCTTATCTGGACAGTGCTGATCCCAGCTGATTGCAGAGGCCGAACACGAAGCCTGGCCTCGCCGCCAGGTGCGGGCCAGCAGTGGGAGGTGCGCAATCAGGCCCGCTGCATGTGCGCCAGCCTGGTGGGCCCGTTTACCAGCTCGCTCTCGGCCCTCAGCCACTGGGTGGAAGTGCCCACCTGCATCGGGGTCCGGCTGCTGGCAGACGATTCATTCGAGTGGCTGGCCCCCTACGGCTTTGCCCCCAACTGGTCCCTGCAGGTGGAGCCCAACCCGCGCTGCCGCCAGGAGCGCCGGGTCTTTACCGAGCGGGTCAAGACCAAGGGGTGGCAACGGCTGTGGCCTGACCTGGTGGTGAACTGGCCATAACCTGATTGCAATGTTTCGATAACCTTGGGCACACTAAGGAAAAGCTGTTTGTAACTCAATGGGTTAAATAATGCGCGACTTCTTCTCACTCGAACGCTGGCTACCGGGCCTCGCCGCCCTGCTGCAATACCAGCGGGCCTGGCTGATGCCGGATATGCGCGCTGGATTGTCGGTGGCCGCCGTGGCCCTGCCCGTGGCTATCGCCTATGCGGAGCTGGCCGGGGTGGGGCCGCTGGTCGGCCTCTACTCCTGCATCCTGCCCATGCTGGTGTACGCCCTGTTCGGTACCTCCCGCCAGCTCATCGTCGGCCCGGACGCCGCCACCTGCGCGGTGATCGCCGCCGTGGTGACCCCGCTCGCCGCCGGGGACGCCACCCGCCACTGGCAGCTGGTGATGACCATGACCGCCCATGACCGCTTTTCTGGTAGGCCTCATCGCCAGCGCTTCAAGCTGGGGGTGGCGGCGGACTTTCTCTCCCGCCGATCCTGATGGGGCTGCTCAACGGGGTGGCCATCACCATCATGGTGGGCCAGCTCTCCAAGATCTTCGGCTTCACCTTCAGCGAACGCTACCTCATCGAGCGGATCGCCGGCGGTGCCAGCTACATTACCCAGACCCATTTGCCCACCCTGGCCATGAGCCTGACCGCCCTGCTCACCCTGCTGCTGGCCAAGCGCTTCAAGCCGGCCTGGCCCTCCTCCATGGTGGCCATGGTGGTGACGGCGGGACTGGTGTGGGCGCTCGATCTCGGCCAGTTCGGCATCGCCACCCTGGGCGCCATCGGCTCGGGCCTCCCGCCTTCCAGCTGCCCGGAGTTTTCCCCCGGCCTATGCGGGAACTGGTGGCTGCCGCCTAACCTGGCCATGTGAGCTTCGTCTCCATGAATGCTGACCGCCCGCAGCTTTCGCCGCCAAAAATGGCTACGAGATCGATGGCAAGACAAGGAGTTTCGGGCCCTCGTGCTGGCCCCTGGCCGGCGGCGCCTCTCAGGGCTTTGCCATCAGCGGCGCGGATTCGCGCACCGCGGTCAACGACGCCAACGGCGGCAAGAGCCAGCTGGTATCCATCATCGCCGCCGCCGTCATCGCCCTGGTCACCTTCTACCTGACGGCGCCGCTGCAATACATCCCCACCGCCGCCCTCGGCGTGGTGCTGGTGATGGCGTCTTTGTCGCTCACCGACTTTCGCGGCCTGTGGGCGCTGCGCCACTCCGATCGCTCCGCCTTCTGGCTGGCGCTCATCACCTTCATCAGCGTGCTGGCCATGGGGGTCATTCCGGGCATCACCCTCGCGGTGCTGCTGGGGCTGTTCCAGTTCCTGCGCAACGTGATGCGCCCCACCACCAGTGCTCGGCATGGACGAGAAGGGGTCGTACGCACCCTAGGGGACAACGAGCAGGCCAAGGCCATTCCCGGCATCCTGGTCTATCGCTTCAACTCGCCGCTCACCTACTTCAACGCCCCCTACTTCAAACGGCGGGTGCTGGCGCTGCTGGTGCAGGATCCCCACAGCCCCAAATGCCTGGTGGTGGATGCGGTGGCCTGCTTCACCCATCAGGACATCAGCGTGATGAGCATGCTTGGAGAGCTGCACAAGGATCTGAAACGACGCGGCATCCACATGGTGATGGCCGGCCGTCACGGCCAGATGAGCCTGTGGCTCAAGCAGGCCGGGATCCGGGTCGGCGACGAGGGGATCATCCTCTGCCCCGACATGTATCAGGCGCTGCGCATGACCCGCTGCTAACCGCGAGCCGGTCTTCAAGGATGACGGGTGGTGGAGAGCAACACCGAGGCCCTTCTCTCGTGGCTGGCCCAGGATGATGCCACTGCCCGATTCGGCGCGCCTCACCCTGCCAAGCGAACAGGAGGCGGGTGCCACCCCGGCCTGATCCAGAGCGGGCCCTGCCCATGGCGGCAAGGCCCGCGCTCTCTTCCCCTGCTTGGTCACCGCCACGATTGCGCCTCGCACCCGCTTGGTGTTAAATGCCCGTCCAGATGGCGCTGACGAGGGCCATCCCCAGTATTTGGACACCCCATGCAAACTCAATCCCACGCAGGTCCGGGCACCCTCTTCTCCCTGACCTGGCCACTGTTTATCGATCTCGCCCTGCACTTTCTGACCGGGGCCCTCAACACCTTCATGGTGGGTCACGTCTCCTATCAGGGGGTGGCGGCGCTCGCGGTCGGCAACCAGGTGTTCGATCTCGCCATCACCTTGTTCAGCTTCGTCAGCATCGGCACCAGCGTGGTGATCACCCAGTATCTGGGGGCCGGCGACAAGGAGAAGGCGCGCGTCGTCATCCACACCGCCATCGGTTTCAACCTGCTGGTGGGACTGGTGGCCGCCGTCGGCGTCATCGCCGGGGCCAGTACCATGCTGGCGCTGATGAACCTGCCCGCCAACCTGATGAGCGATGCCACCCTCTACCTGCAGATCATCGGCCTGTGCCTGCTGCCGGAAGCCGGCGGCGCTCTGCTTGGCCGCACCCCTGCGCGCCACGGCCACACCCGGCGGCGATGTACGTAACTCTCATCGTCAACCTCATCACCTTCGTTGGCAACCTGCTGCTGCTCTACGGCTGGTTCGGCCTGCCCCAGCTCGGGGTGGCCGGGGTCGCCATCAGCACGGTGGCGGGCCGCATCGTCGGGGTGGTGCTGCTGGTGTGGCTGGTGGCGCGCAAGACCGGCATCCGGCTGCGCCTGCCGGAGATCGTCAAACCCAGCCGGCTGATGCTGGGCAAGGTGCTGCACATCGGCCTGCCGGCCGCCGGCGAGAACCTCTCCTGGATGCTGCAATTCATGGTAGTGACCGCCTTCGTCGGCCTGCTCGGCGACAAAGCGCTGGCAACCCAGTCTACTTCTTCAGAAATCTGCCCTGTTCCATCCTGCTGTTCGGCCTCTCCATCGGCCTTGGCAACGAGATCATCATCGGCCATCTGGCAGGGGCCCGTCGCTTCGAGCAGGCCTACCGCCAGCTGCTCAAAAGCCTGAAGCTGGGGCTCATCGTCACCGCCTTCATTGCGTTGCTGGCGGCCCTCAACGGCCGCACCATCATCAGCCTGTTCACCGATGACGCCGACATCATCACCCAGGTGGCGCAGCTGTTCTTGATAAGCCTCATCTGAACCCGGCGTACTTCAAATCTGTGGTGATAACGCCCCGCGCGCCACCGGTGACGCCCGTTTCCCGCTCTACAATGGCGCTTCGTCTCCATGTGGGGGATTGCCGTTCCACTGGCCTATTTCCTTGGTATCATGCAGGGTTATGGACTGGTCGGTATCTGGTTGGCGCTCGCCTGCGACGAGTGGGTGCGCGGTCTGGCCATGTTCTGGCGCTGGCGCAGTCGTCGCTGGCAAAACAAAATTCTTGTTGAAACATAAGCGGAATCACAATGAAGAAGATAGGACTCTTGTTGGCGGCCATCCTGCTCAGCCCGCTCGCCATGGCGCAAACCGCCCCCGCCGCCCCCAAGGCACAGGCGGCCCAGACCTGGTACGTGGCCCCCATCGCCATCGATGAAACCAGCGAAGCGCAAAAAGCGCTGACCAAGGACTTCATGGCCCAGATGATCAAAACCATCAAGATCAACGAGTACCAGACCGGCAAGGCGGTGGGCAAGACCAAGTCGCCCAAGTGGCTGATCCGCATCAAGCTGATGCCCGCAAGCCAAGAACCCCTGGTCGGCAAGAAGCACCCGCAGGGCCTCACCTACGGCAAGGGCATCCCCACCCAGGAGATCGTCGGCGAACTCATCATGAACGGCACCCTGGTGGCCCATGTGGGTCAGGGCTGGCGCGAGCCCATCGTCCCGGGTACCCCGGTGGCCGAGAAGATCACCATCGCCAACTACCAGTACGCCATCGGCAACGAAGCCAAGGCCGCAGATCTGGAAGAGCTGGCGGCACAGATCGGCTTCGAGGTGGGCAAGGTGATCGCCCGCGACGGCAAGCCGCTGCCCGAGAAGAAAAAGAAAAAAGAGTAAACGCTGCACCTGTTACCAAGAAGGGGCCCTGCGCCCCTTTTTGCTGCCCGCCTAGCGGCCACAAGCTGTCATCCGGCCGTCACAATTGTGATCCATCCGTCACTTTTCAGACTCTCTGCTTACCGATAAAAGTCTTATCAGCTTGTGATTCAAACAGTTAAAAATCGCCCGTCGAATACAGCAAATCATTGGGTACTCGATTGAGCCGGATCCATTTATCTCGCGGGGGACGCGGTAGTTTGGTCTTGCAGGCACAATCAAACGAAACCAAGGAGGCCGCATTACATGTTCCCAGAGTAATCATACCGATCCAAAAAAAAAAAAAAAAAAATAACATAAACAGAGAGCTCAATCCGCAAACTGAAGCGCATGATGTCCATTTCCAAAAGAAGTTTGACTGCACAACGACCTGGATGTGGAGGATTAGAAAGTTGGAAAAGCATCACGCCAGCGACTCAGCTCCGAGGTGAAGGATTCGAAAAAACAGAACTTAAACTGAAAGAGGAGATCTACGACATCCTCAAACAACATCCACAATAGACCGCCTCGACGACATACTGGAAAGCAACTTATCCTGCCCCCGGCCCGAATCGCCGGGGCTTTTTGTTGGCCGCTCACGAGGCGCGGGTTCTATACCATCTGTCGGACAACGGGCGCGAGTTCTGTGGGCGTCCTGACCATCACCCCTAAGCTGTTCCTGCAACTGGTGGGGATTGAGCACCGGACCACCAAGGTACGCAGGCCACAGAGCAACGGCTTTATCGAGCGGCCACATCGAACCTTACTGCTTGCTGGATGAACACTTCCGTATCAAGGGGAGGACAACATGGTATGAGTCGGTAGAGCAGATGCAGATAGATCTGGACCACTACCTGGAACACTACAACATCTAGCGGCAACATCAGGACCGGATGATGGGGGACAGACCCCCTACAGCATGTTCAAAAAGGGACTGAAATTTGATCCGAAGGACAGTTCGCTCTAAAGTAGAGTAAAACAAGACACCGGTTTGAGGCCGGTGTCAGGTGATAACTAGATCTGTACAATCTGCACACATATCATAAAAAATATGCATGTTTTTTGATTGTCATTCTTTAATGTAAGAATTAATCTTATCTACTAAGTATAAATATTTATCAATGTGTTCGGTGCTGACACATGGTTTTATTTTATTGTAGTTTATAATGGACAGCAAATAGGAAACGATATCCTTTAACTTGTTTTGCAGTTGATCATCTGCATACTTCTTGAAGAATTCTAAGTTTCTTCGATACTTAAATTATGAGTGTGACTAGTTATTTTGAACAGTTTGCTCACTATTGTCCACTGGGGGATTTTTTTATTAGCAATAAACCATTTTCTGTATGATTTTAGTTTTTTTAATTGATAGTCGTATAGTGCCTACAGGTTCTTCCTTATAATATGTAGGTGTCTAAGTTTTCTTTCCTTTTTCATTCTGAATCACATATCATTGAAGTGATATTGTATTCTCACATGCTATTCTTTTCTTTTTGTTAGTTTTTAAAGTTTAGAATTGCGACAAAGATTGATATTCTTTTTCAAATTGCTGCTAAATGATGAATTTATTGTAAGGGGATGAAAAACGTAGATCCGTCTGCATATCTAGTATATTTTAACTCTTTATCATCGCAGAACTTTTGAATGATAAGATCAATTTTCCATGAAATTAATATTAGATATAACTGGTGATGAGGGGAAACCTATAGGTAATATTCTTTTTCCATTAATTAACTTCGCATGAACAACTTTCTGAAAACTTTGGTGCGTCACGACTAGAGAAGCGATATCGAAAGAGATCATGTATCACTTCCCTTTTTTTCATCACTGAAAAAGAATGAGCAAATAAATCGTCAATTAGATCCTGTCGATTTGCATGAAAAAAAATTCTTAAATATCTAGGCGAAGAAAATAATACCCAGTCACATGCGGTTGAAGAAAATCATAATAGGATTTGCTTCTAATAAAACCACAAGCAGAGGAGTTCAGTGGGATTTGAGATAAAATGATATTAGTAATTCTTTTATTTATGTTCTTATGAGGAGTTCTATCTTGAATTTCAAAGAAAAATCATCTCCCACTGATGTTCACTACAGATGCTTAAATGTATTTAATAGTGGTTTTTTTTCATCCTTATTTAGAATTGCAGTTGATAAAAAAATCTTTATTCATTTCGTTTCATATTTATGCTTCAACCCGATACAAAAGAACAAAATTACACGAAGGTGTGGCCACTAGACCACTAATGATCGCAACTAGATGGCTAGTAACTATAGGAACTAGGAGGATCTAGCCCTCTAATCAGAGCTTGGCTCGTACATCACTCCTCAACTATCGGGTTGAAGCATGTCGATTATATCATTCAGTTCAGGAAAGTAAACTCTAAAGAGCTTGAAATCTCTCTTTCTTCTTAAGAGATTCAGTTTCATAATCCACAGAGAAGTTAAGAGCTAGTAGCCCAACCATTTGTTTTTTCCTGTATCGAAGTTGCTAATTTTGTTTTTTTCTAAAATATTCATAATTTTTTTTTGCAAGCCAAGATGATTTCAAAGTTTTACATCAAAATGGTCTTATTATTTCTTTTTGCATCATTTATATGGTTTTATGTTTAGAGCTTTTGTAGTCACTTTAATGTTTCGACCTTTCCGTTAAATATTATCCTCATAATAGGATATTAGCCATTCTTGATTAGGAAAGCCTACACTTTACCTTCTCTACAAGTGGTGTCATTCTATATATGTTTCTTCTTTTAGCCACAATAAAATAATTTTAGAAGAGTTTATTTATTAGGCATCCCTCAAAGTTGTTTTGTTTGATATAGCAATTTTTTATAGCAAATATTTGTTAATAGAATTATGGATAGGGGGGGGGGGGGGTGATATTGAAGTCTACGTTTTATGAAACCTCTGGCTGGTTTGTGAAAGAGATTACCTCATACTGGAATATGTATACAGGTCGTCAATATTGTTTTAATTGCTCGTATCTTCACTGTAACCAAGTTGAGTACTTCTTTTCTTTCAAGGCTATTAAATCTGACGTTTTAAGACTAAAGTAATTACCATTTTTTCGTCAGGTTAATTATGCTTTTTTTTCCATCCTTTGATATATTCCATGCCTTGTCGGCATCAAAAAGAAACAAATATGGAATAGCTGTATTAGAATAAGATGGGTTAACTCGCTCACCCACAACATTACTACTGCTCTTGTATATGTCAATTTTGGTAAGCTGTGGAAAGTGCTTGGATAGCTTCATATTACCAAATACCTCCAACTCAGTTTCACCCTCAACAAAAAGAATGAAGTTGCTGAAGAACACCTGGCTTCGTTATCGC
>JACMZG010001014.1:0-12899 GCA_018340805.1 Microvelia longipes | reverse complement strand
AACAGTGTTATTTCATGCATTTTAGCAGTGGGAAACACGAGAAAACTTCGGTTTTCTACTTTAGATTCGTTCCAGACATATTGCATAAGTTGTACTTTGTGTGATTTACTGTGGTTCTCTGATCGAAATCCAGTTATTAAAATAGTGATTTTCATGCTTATTTTGATCATTTTAAGCACTTAAATACGCTTTAAACAATAACATTAGAGAAATAAGCGATTTCCATCAAGAATTGTAGAAGCCATCGGCAGATTTGTTTCAATCTATTTCCTAACATGTTCAGCAATATAACAGTGTTATTTCATGCATTTTAGCAGTGGGAAACACGAGAAAACTTCGGTTTTCTACTTTAGATTCGTTCCAGACATATTGCATAAGTTGTACTTTGTGTGATTTACTGTGGTTCTCTGATCGAAATCCAGTTATTAAAATAGTGATTTTCATGCTTATTTTGATCATTTTAAGCACTTAAATACGCTTTAAACAATAACATTAGAGAAATAAGCGATTTCCATCAAGAATTGTAGAAGCCATCGGCAGATTTGTTTCAATCTATTTCCTAACATGTTCAGCAATATAACAGTGTTATTTCATGCATTTTAGCAGTGGGAAACACGAGAAAACTTCGGTTTTCTACTTTAGATTCGTTCCAGACATATTGCATAAGTTGTACTTTGTGTGATTTACTGTGGTTCTCTGATCGAAATCCAGTTATTAAAATAGTGATTTTCATGCTTTATTTTGATCATTTTAAGCACTTAAATACGCTTTAAACAATAACATTAGAGAAATAAGCGATTTCCATCAAGAATTGTAGAAGCCATCGGCAGATTTGTTTCAATCTATTTCCTAACATGTTCAGCAATATAACAGTGTTATTTCATGCATTTTAGCAGTGGGAAACACGAGAAAACTTCGGTTTTCTACTTTAGATTCGTTCCAGACATATTGCATAAGTTGTACTTTGTGTGATTTACTGTGGTTCTCTGATCGAAATCCAGTTATTAAAATAGTGATTTTCATGCTTATTTTGATCATTTTAAGCACTTAAATACGCTTTAAACAATAACATTAGAGAAATAAGCGATTTCCATCAAGAATTGTAGAAGCCATCGGCAGATTTGTTTCAATCTATTTCCTAACATGTTCAGCAATATAACAGTGTTATTTCATGCATTTTAGCAGTGGGAAACACGAGAAAACTTCGGTTTTCTACTTTAGATTCGTTCCAGACATATTGCATAAGTTGTACTTTGTGTGATTTACTGTGGTTCTCTGATCGAAATCCAGTTATTAAAATAGTGATTTTCATGCTTATTTTGATCATTTTAAGCACTTAAATACGCTTTAAACAATAACATTAGAGAAATAAGCGATTTCCATCAAGAATTGTAGAAGCCATCGGCAGATTTGTTTCAATCTATTTCCTAACATGTTCAGCAATATAACAGTGTTATTTCATGCATTTTAGCAGTGGGAAACACGAGAAAACTTCGGTTTTCTACTTTAGATTCGTTCCAGACATATTGCATAAGTTGTACTTTGTGTGATTTACTGTGGTTCTCTGATCGAAATCCAGTTATTAAAATAGTGATTTTCATGCTTATTTTGATCATTTTAAGCACTTAAATACGCTTTAAACAATAACATTAGAGAAATAAGCGATTTCCATCAAGAATTGTAGAAGCCATCGGCAGATTTGTTTCAATCTATTTCCTAACATGTTCAGCAATATAACAGTGTTATTTCATGCATTTTAGCAGTGGGAAACACGAGAAAACTTCGGTTTTCTACTTTAGATTCGTTCCAGACATATTGCATAAGTTGTACTTTGTGTGATTTACTGTGGTTCTCTGATCGAAATCCAGTTATTAAAATAGTGATTTTCATGCTTATTTTGATCATTTTAAGCACTTAAATACGCTTTAAACAATAACATTAGAGAAATAAGCGATTTCCATCAAGAATTGTAGAAGCCATCGGCAGATTTGTTTCAATCTATTTCCTAACATGTTCAGCAATATAACAGTGTTATTTCATGCATTTTAGCAGTGGGAAACACGAGAAAACTTCGGTTTTCTACTTTAGATTCGTTCCAGACATATTGCATAAGTTGTACTTTGTGTGATTTACTGTGGTTCTCTGATCGAAATCCAGTTATTAAAATAGTGATTTTCATGCTTATTTTGATCATTTTAAGCACTTAAATACGCTTTAAACAATAACATTAGAGAAATAAGCGATTTCCATCAAGAATTGTAGAAGCCATCGGCAGATTTGTTTCAATCTATTTCCTAACATGTTCAGCAATATAACAGTGTTATTTCATGCATTTTAGCAGTGGGAAACACGAGAAAACTTCGGTTTTCTACTTTAGATTCGTTCCAGACATATTGCATAAGTTGTACTTTGTGTGATTTACTGTGGTTCTCTGATCGAAATCCAGTTATTAAAATAGTGATTTTCATGCTTATTTTGATCATTTTAAGCACTTAAATACGCTTTAAACAATAACATTAGAGAAATAAGCGATTTCCATCAAGAATTGTAGAAGCCATCGGCAGATTTGTTTCAATCTATTTCCTAACATGTTCAGCAATATAACAGTGTTATTTCATGCATTTTAGCAGTGGGAAACACGAGAAAACTTCGGTTTTCTACTTTAGATTCGTTCCAGACATATTGCATAAGTTGTACTTTGTGTGATTTACTGTGGTTCTCTGATCGAAATCCAGTTATTAAAATAGTGATTTTCATGCTTATTTTGATCATTTTAAGCACTTAAATACGCTTTAAACAATAACATTAGAGAAATAAGCGATTTCCATCAAGAATTGTAGAAGCCATCGGCAGATTTGTTTCAATCTATTTCCTAACATGTTCAGCAATATAACAGTGTTATTTCATGCATTTTAGCAGTGGGAAACACGAGAAAACTTCGGTTTTCTACTTTAGATTCGTTCCAGACATATTGCATAAGTTGTACTTTGTGTGATTTACTGTGGTTCTCTGATCGAAATCCAGTTATTAAAATAGTGATTTTCATGCTTATTTTGATCATTTTAAGCACTTAAATACGCTTTAAACAATAACATTAGAGAAATAAGCGATTTCCATCAAGAATTGTAGAAGCCATCGGCAGATTTGTTTCAATCTATTTCCTAACATGTTCAGCAATATAACAGTGTTATTTCATGCATTTTAGCAGTGGGAAACACGAGAAAACTTCGGTTTTCTACTTTAGATTCGTTCCAGACATATTGCATAAGTTGTACTTTGTGTGATTTACTGTGGTTCTCTGATCGAAATCCAGTTATTAAAATAGTGATTTTCATGCTTATTTTGATCATTTTAAGCACTTAAATACGCTTTAAACAATAACATTAGAGAAATAAGCGATTTCCATCAAGAATTGTAGAAGCCATCGGCAGATTTGTTTCAATCTATTTCCTAACATGTTCAGCAATATAACAGTGTTATTTCATGCATTTTAGCAGTGGGAAACACGAGAAAACTTCGGTTTTCTACTTTAGATTCGTTCCAGACATATTGCATAAGTTGTACTTTGTGTGATTTACTGTGGTTCTCTGATCGAAATCCAGTTATTAAAATAGTGATTTTCATGCTTATTTTGATCATTTTAAGCACTTAAATACGCTTTAAAACAATAACATTAGAGAAATAAGCGATTTCCATCAAGAATTGTAGAAGCCATCGGCAGATTTGTTTCAATCTATTTCCTAACATGTTCAGCAATATAACAGTGTTATTTCATGCATTTTAGCAGTGGGAAACACGAGAAAACTTCGGTTTTCTACTTTAGATTCGTTCCAGACATATTGCATAAGTTGTACTTTGTGTGATTTACTGTGGTTCTCTGATCGAAATCCAGTTATTAAAATAGTGATTTTCATGCTTATTTTGATCATTTTAAGCACTTAAATACGCTTTAAACAATAACATTAGAGAAATAAGCGATTTCCATCAAGAATTGTAGAAGCCATCGGCAGATTTGTTTCAATCTATTTCCTAACATGTTCAGCAATATAACAGTGTTATTTCATGCATTTTAGCAGTGGGAAACACGAGAAAACTTCGGTTTTCTACTTTAGATTCGTTCCAGACATATTGCATAAGTTGTACTTTGTGTGATTTACTGTGGTTCTCTGATCGAAATCCAGTTATTAAAATAGTGATTTTCATGCTTATTTTGATCATTTTAAGCACTTAAATACGCTTTAAACAATAACATTAGAGAAATAAGCGATTTCCATCAAGAATTGTAGAAGCCATCGGCAGATTTGTTTCAATCTATTTCCTAACATGTTCAGCAATATAACAGTGTTATTTCATGCATTTTAGCAGTGGGAAACACGAGAAAACTTCGGTTTTCTACTTTAGATTCGTTCCAGACATATTGCATAAGTTGTACTTTGTGTGATTTACTGTGGTTCTCTGATCGAAATCCAGTTATTAAAATAGTGATTTTCATGCTTATTTTGATCATTTTAAGCACTTAAATACGCTTTAAACAATAACATTAGAGAAATAAGCGATTTCCATCAAGAATTGTAGAAGCCATCGGCAGATTTGTTTCAATCTATTTCCTAACATGTTCAGCAATATAACAGTGTTATTTCATGCATTTTAGCAGTGGGAAACACGAGAAAACTTCGGTTTTCTACTTTAGATTCGTTCCAGACATATTGCATAAGTTGTACTTTGTGTGATTTACTGTGGTTCTCTGATCGAAATCCAGTTATTAAAATAGTGATTTTCATGCTTATTTTGATCATTTTAAGCACTTAAATACGCTTTAAACAATAACATTAGAGAAATAAGCGATTTCCATCAAGAATTGTAGAAGCCATCGGCAGATTTGTTTCAATCTATTTCCTAACATGTTCAGCAATATAACAGTGTTATTTCATGCATTTTAGCAGTGGGAAACACGAGAAAACTTCGGTTTTCTACTTTAGATTCGTTCCAGACATATTGCATAAGTTGTACTTTGTGTGATTTACTGTGGTTCTCTGATCGAAATCCAGTTATTAAAATAGTGATTTTCATGCTTATTTTGATCATTTTAAGCACTTAAATACGCTTTAAACAATAACATTAGAGAAATAAGCGATTTCCATCAAGAATTGTAGAAGCCATCGGCAGATTTGTTTCAATCTATTTCCTAACATGTTCAGCAATATAACAGTGTTATTTCATGCATTTTAGCAGTGGGAAACACGAGAAAACTTCGGTTTTCTACTTTAGATTCGTTCCAGACATATTGCATAAGTTGTACTTTGTGTGATTTACTGTGGTTCTCTGATCGAAATCCAGTTATTAAAATAGTGATTTTCATGCTTATTTTGATCATTTTAAGCACTTAAATACGCTTTAAACAATAACATTAGAGAAATAAGCGATTTCCATCAAGAATTGTAGAAGCCATCGGCAGATTTGTTTCAATCTATTTCCTAACATGTTCAGCAATATAACAGTGTTATTTCATGCATTTTAGCAGTGGGAAACACGAGAAAACTTCGGTTTTCTACTTTAGATTCGTTCCAGACATATTGCATAAGTTGTACTTTGTGTGATTTACTGTGGTTCTCTGATCGAAATCCAGTTATTAAAATAGTGATTTTCATGCTTATTTTGATCATTTTAAGCACTTAAATACGCTTTAAACAATAACATTAGAGAAATAAGCGATTTCCATCAAGAATTGTAGAAGCCATCGGCAGATTTGTTTCAATCTATTTCCTAACATGTTCAGCAATATAACAGTGTTATTTCATGCATTTTAGCAGTGGGAAACACGAGAAAACTTCGGTTTTCTACTTTAGATTCGTTCCAGACATATTGCATAAGTTGTACTTTGTGTGATTTACTGTGGTTCTCTGATCGAAATCCAGTTATTAAAATAGTGATTTTCATGCTTATTTTGATCATTTTAAGCACTTAAATACGCTTTAAACAATAACATTAGAGAAATAAGCGATTTCCATCAAGAATTGTAGAAGCCATCGGCAGATTTGTTTCAATCTATTTCCTAACATGTTCAGCAATATAACAGTGTTATTTCATGCATTTTAGCAGTGGGAAACACGAGAAAACTTCGGTTTTCTACTTTAGATTCGTTCCAGACATATTGCATAAGTTGTACTTTGTGTGATTTACTGTGGTTCTCTGATCGAAATCCAGTTATTAAAATAGTGATTTTCATGCTTATTTTGATCATTTTAAGCACTTAAATACGCTTTAAACAATAACATTAGAGAAATAAGCGATTTCCATCAAGAATTGTAGAAGCCATCGGCAGATTTGTTTCAATCTATTTCCTAACATGTTCAGCAATATAACAGTGTTATTTCATGCATTTTAGCAGTGG
Source organism: Microvelia longipes (assembly GCA_018340805.1). Classification (NCBI taxonomy): domain Eukaryota; kingdom Metazoa; phylum Arthropoda; class Insecta; order Hemiptera; family Veliidae; genus Microvelia; species Microvelia longipes. The sequence goes on along the minus strand of JACMZG010001014.1, from coordinate 6,508 downwards.
GAAACACGAGAAAACTTCGGTTTTCTACTTTAGATTCGTTCCAGACATATTGCATAAGTTGTACTTTGTGTGATTTACTGTGGTTCTCTGATCGAAATCCAGTTATTAAAATAGTGATTTTCATGCTTATTTTGATCATTTTAAGCACTTAAATACGCTTTAAACAATAACATTAGAGAAATAAGCGATTTCCATCAAGAATTGTAGAAGCCATCGGCAGATTTGTTTCAATCTATTTCCTAACATGTTCAGCAATATAACAGTGTTATTTCATGCATTTTAGCAGTGGGAAACACGAGAAAACTTCGGTTTTCTACTTTAGATTCGTTCCAGACATATTGCATAAGTTGTACTTTGTGTGATTTACTGTGGTTCTCTGATCGAAATCCAGTTATTAAAATAGTGATTTTCATGCTTATTTTGATCATTTTAAGCACTTAAATACGCTTTAAACAATAACATTAGAGAAATAAGCGATTTCCATCAAGAATTGTAGAAGCCATCGGCAGATTTGTTTCAATCTATTTCCTAACATGTTCAGCAATATAACAGTGTTATTTCATGCATTTTAGCAGTGGGAAACACGAGAAAACTTCGGTTTTCTACTTTAGATTCGTTCCAGACATATTGCATAAGTTGTACTTTGTGTGATTTACTGTGGTTCTCTGATCGAAATCCAGTTATTAAAATAGTGATTTTCATGCTTATTTTGATCATTTTAAGCACTTAAATACGCTTTAAACAATAACATTAGAGAAATAAGCGATTTCCATCAAGAATTGTAGAAGCCATCGGCAGATTTGTTTCAATCTATTTCCTAACATGTTCAGCAATATAACAGTGTTATTTCATGCATTTTAGCAGTGGGAAACACGAGAAAACTTCGGTTTTCTACTTTAGATTCGTTCCAGACATATTGCATAAGTTGTACTTTGTGTGATTTACTGTGGTTCTCTGATCGAAATCCAGTTATTAAAATAGTGATTTTCATGCTTATTTTGATCATTTTAAGCACTTAAATACGCTTTAAACAATAACATTAGAGAAATAAGCGATTTCCATCAAGAATTGTAGAAGCCATCGGCAGATTTGTTTCAATCTATTTCCTAACATGTTCAGCAATATAACAGTGTTATTTCATGCATTTTAGCAGTGGGAAACACGAGAAAACTTCGGTTTTCTACTTTAGATTCGTTCCAGACATATTGCATAAGTTGTACTTTGTGTGATTTACTGTGGTTCTCTGATCGAAATCCAGTTATTAAAATAGTGATTTTCATGCTTATTTTGATCATTTTAAGCACTTAAATACGCTTTAAACAATAACATTAGAGAAATAAGCGATTTCCATCAAGAATTGTAGAAGCCATCGGCAGATTTGTTTCAATCTATTTCCTAACATGTTCAGCAATATAACAGTGTTATTTCATGCATTTTAGCAGTGGGAAACACGAGAAAACTTCGGTTTTCTACTTTAGATTCGTTCCAGACATATTGCATAAGTTGTACTTTGTGTGATTTACTGTGGTTCTCTGATCGAAATCCAGTTATTAAAATAGTGATTTTCATGCTTATTTTGATCATTTTAAGCACTTAAATACGCTTTAAACAATAACATTAGAGAAATAAGCGATTTCCATCAAGAATTGTAGAAGCCATCGGCAGATTTGTTTCAATCTATTTCCTAACATGTTCAGCAATATAACAGTGTTATTTCATGCATTTTAGCAGTGGGAAACACGAGAAAACTTCGGTTTTCTACTTTAGATTCGTTCCAGACATATTGCATAAGTTGTACTTTGTGTGATTTACTGTGGTTCTCTGATCGAAATCCAGTTATTAAAATAGTGATTTTCATGCTTATTTTGATCATTTTAAGCTTAAATACGCTTTAAACAATAACATTAGAGAAATAAGCGATTTCCATCAAGAATTGTAGAAGCCATCGGCAGATTTGTTTCAATCTATTTCCTAACATGTTCAGCAATATAACAGTGTTATTTCATGCATTTTAGCAGTGGGAAACACGAGAAAACTTCGGTTTTCTACTTTAGATTCGTTCCAGACATATTGCATAAGTTGTACTTTGTGTGATTTACTGTGGTTCTCTGATCGAAATCCAGTTATTAAAATAGTGATTTTCATGCTTATTTTGATCATTTTAAGCACTTAAATACGCTTTAAACAATAACATTAGAGAAATAAGCGATTTCCATCAAGAATTGTAGAAGCCATCGGCAGATTTGTTTCAATCTATTTCCTAACATGTTCAGCAATATAACAGTGTTATTTCATGCATTTTAGCAGTGGGAAACACGAGAAAACTTCGGTTTTCTACTTTAGATTCGTTCCAGACATATTGCATAAGTTGTACTTTGTGTGATTTACTGTGGTTCTCTGATCGAAATCCAGTTATTAAAATAGTGATTTTCATGCTTATTTTGATCATTTTAAGCACTTAAATACGCTTTAAACAATAACATTAGAGAAATAAGCGATTTCCATCAAGAATTGTAGAAGCCATCGGCAGATTTGTTTCAATCTATTTCCTAACATGTTCAGCAATATAACAGTGTTATTTCATGCATTTTAGCAGTGGGAAACACGAGAAAACTTCGGTTTTCTACTTTAGATTCGTTCCAGACATATTGCATAAGTTGTACTTTGTGTGATTTACTGTGGTTCTCTGATCGAAATCCAGTTATTAAAATAGTGATTCATGCTTTTTGATCATTTTAAGCACTTAAAATACGCTTTAAACAACATTCAAATTTATCCTTTCTAAAATCTACTAATTACTGTCATAATTATTTACATCCAAGTTGGAATATTTATATGTTCTTATTTTATTTGGAAATTTATCAAATTTTCAATATTATCAAAAACCTCTCCGAAAATTTCTAAAATTGGATTTGTTTAAAGCAACAACATTCGAGCTCCTTAATGTGTACACTCTTTCAATTCCAGATCCTACTTATGCCAATTTATCTAATGAAAATATAAAAAATTTGAATTGCAGAAATGTCTTGTCAACAACTTTATGTAACATATGCAATGGAAATTATCAACAGGACTTTAATTGAAAAATTCTGGTATGAATTCTTGGCTTACCTTATGCTTAAAACAATTGTAAATCAATTATGCCCAATATTCATCACTATGGATACCCAACATGCATTTCAAGGAGAATTGCTGTAAGAAAAAAATCTTTAATTATTGATAAAATACTTTGAAAATTTAATAATTCTTAAAAGAAACATCCTAATTTTAAATAATAATTTATATCTCTAACAGCATAGAAAATAAGAACGTAAAAATTTGAAGAGATAATAATTTTTACTTCAAAAATCAGATTAAATCAAAATATTCTGTTTTTTAAATCATTTGCATTGTTTTTCCAATGCTAAAAACTATCAGATTCCCAAACTCTGACTGCTTTTGGAGGGTGGTGGGTTCAATTTTTCTAATAATAAAAGAATTCAATTGATGAAAAATTTAAATGATTAATTGCTACCTTGCCTTTCAAATGATAAATAAATTTCAGTTGTGTCCTTAAATGACTGCAAATCGGATTTATAGTCAAAAGAATAATCAAACTATTTCACCACAAGAAATAAATTTAGGTTAAATCCAAAATTTGTAAATAATTTGGGAAAGTAATTTAAAAAGTAAAAAATAAATCTGTTTTGTTGCTTAGCAAACAAATTTAAATGATTTATTTTAAAACATGAAATATCTACCAAATTCTGAACATGTAGAATTAATTTTACAATAATTTCTGATAATCTTCAGTCCAGAAGTTCAGATCCTCCAAATTAACTGATTTAATTGATGGGTTGAAACAAATTAAGAATTCGATATCTTGGGCAAAGGGCTAAAAGAATTAATCCAATTATTTTAAAAACCTCTACAAGCCCCTGCTGGTATCACCCTAGTCGTAAATTCGGTTATATGGCAATTAAGTGTACCCAAACCATGTTAACTTATTATTTAAACTCTCTTTCAACTCATCAGTTGGATGATGTGCAAAGTCACCTTAAATCTTTTAAGCAATGATGCTTCCCATAATTTCGCTGGTTCACATTGGTAATGTACCTGTGGTGCTCGTTGACAATGAAATGATAGATTCCTGTTGGCTCTACCCTCGGACATCCATGTCTGAACCTTCATGCTTGGAATCTATAAAATCTATCCGATAGAAAAACTTTATGGCTTTAACAGCCCACAAACCAGGTTGGCAACCTTCTCGCGTCAGAATTGCTCTGGGCTTCTTTTTTCGGGAAAACCCCCCCCCAACCGTATATTCAACTTTGCGTGGCCAAACGTAACTACTTATTTTATGACGCTACAACAATGACTTTCGACTCTGCATTCTGGTTTCAACTCCTCTCACTTCGCTCTCTCTGGGAACTCATTGACTCTTAGCAGGCACTATCATTTCTACTTCGAGGTCCCAAAAATTCCCCCACCCCCTTCCTCCCCACTTGATTAGCGGTTTAATTGATTAGGAACAAGAATCATTACCACTCTCTCATCAAATCAGACAAATACATCGAATGGCAATAAATCAAATATTCATATAAGGAAGCTCTTTTAAATGCTCTCATTCTTCAAAAATGACAAGAAGACAGAACCGGAAAATAATGACGAGCTTCCACAGATACTGGAACTAATGTGTTTCGAAATAAAGCCAACAATGGAAGTACTCCCCGTGTGTCAAGCTATTACCTCTTGGCAAACTCAAATCTTATTCAAAAAGGATATTGAAGTTGTGGTTTGTTGTTTTCAAAATTTGAATGAAATGCATTGCTGCTTTTGGGCCAAAGCTAACTCTGACTTCTTCAGGACTACTCTCGAATCTTTTCTTGAAAACTCCACCCCAGAGTTGCCGAAAAGAGATGTCACTCACTCTTCCTTTAACATAGAACAATGCGAAAAAGTAGTGCTGCAATTCGCGGAGTCTCAACTCCTACCCATGGAGGAGAAATTGAAGATCTTCTGTAGTTCCTTAGTAAAAATCTGAGATTCCGCTTCCCAAATTTTATCAATTCTCTCTTGATTCGAACTCTCAGCTTCGGTCGAATAATCGGTCATCCTTTAAAGACCAAATGATTTCAGTATCTCAATGAAAAATGTTTATCGTGTCCAAAGCTATATTCCTTCTCCAACTTAAGTTCAATGAAGGGACATAGACTTATGCTGCAGATACTTTGATCAACAAATTTGCTATTGTTCGTTGCTGATTCTAATTACAAATTCTAAACAATTTATGCTAACTTCTGGCTGAATTCTCACCCAGAGATGCGAAAGATACAACCTGCTCTTTCTTCTAAATGGAAAGTGCTGTAAGTATAGCCAATCTATTTTGGCTTCGTTGATTCGAAAACTAAAGATCTTTTACGGAATTTTCTTAAATTTCCAGAGGAATATTTCTCTACGAACTGTATCCATAATGCGATCTTCGGACATATGATCAATTGTCGATAACATTCTAAAAGATGCCAAAACTGACCACTGAAAGAAGAAACGATATTTCTCCTAATAAACAATACCACGATGTGGGTTCACTACACTTTCATAATTCTCGTCCACCTACTTCCAATTAAATTTGAGGTGATAACGAATTTTTCTAATAACAATACCAACGATGGTGGGTCACACATTTCATAATTCGGCGTCCACCTAACTCCAAGTACAATTTGAAGTTGATAACGCATCTATTCTCTCTGAGTGAAATCTTCCTTTAATGACCTCCTACTTCTGCGTTATGAATAAGAGCCTTTATGGAAGGACCGACCAGGAGAAACTTTACATCACCGCTCTGTAAGTAAATAATGAGAACACAGTTGACAACTTGGCCTCACAGCTTGACGTTGAACACTTTAGCTCGTGAAGGAAAGCTGCCTTGATATAAATCCTTTAAAATCAAACTTTGGTTCGTCGAAAAAAAATAGAGGCTATATCAAACATTTATCTTTCAGACCAGGCAATTTTTTATTCCTCTTTGGGCTTTCTATTCTTCGCAATTAAACAAAATCTTCCTTTCATACAGTCTGGCAAGGGAAAGTCAGTTGATTCAAGAAGAAGATCTTTATTCTTGATCACATTAATGCAAATCACTTGGTCTATAATCTACATCAATAAACATGACGGCCTGAATTATTGATCCCATACAAGACATCAACAGGATCCTGAATACAGGAATCATGTTATGGGGAAAATTCTAATCTGCTATTTCAGAATATATCTTATGGAATCTCCTTCTTCATCTCTTACGAAGAATGGGGATGATTGTGGTCCTCTTGTTTGCGGTTATATACATAACTCCCTCAACCAGAAAATCTCTCTTGATGTTAATATCCTTGAAATTCGTTCTCTGGATTTCGTTCAAAATTGCCAGAAACAGTGATCCTGAAGGTGTGGCACAACTCTGGGATGGAGGCACTCCCATCACTGTGAACGTACCTCATGGGCCTTCTTTCCGTCACGTCAAAAAACCTCAACAAGT
>JACMZG010001013.1:7500-12899 GCA_018340805.1 Microvelia longipes | reverse complement strand
TTTACCGAGGTAAACCTTTACATTAATTACGCCGTGGGGTTTCGTAAGGCCCTTTGACTCGCGATCATATAAAACTCCTTGGTCCGTGTTTCAAGACGGGACGAGTAAGTAACCTACATACACTGCAGACTTTAGATCAACACATCGATCATGAAAAACATCAACAATTCACAAATAGCCTATTATTAGTCTATTAAAGAATCATCAACATTAAACCAATCAATTTCTGTCAATCGCAATCACCAATAAATCATTTAACCGTGTAACCAGCTATAAAACCATTCCCGAAGGAATGATCACCTTCAAAATTACGACAGAAAAAAGACGCTATCGGTCGCAGTACTGTTATACAGAAAGTGCATCAACCGCATATTAAGATCTCGATAAAAGCGATTCCTAGTGGGATTTCGCAAAAATCAAGAAAACACGCAGTTAACTGAATCCCATACAACATCTTCGGCTTCACTCGTTTACCTCTAAGCGATTTCACGTACTATTTAACTCTCTCTTCAAAGTTCTTTTCAACTTTCCCTCACGGTACTTGTTTGCTATCGGACTCACACAAGTATTTAGCCTTAGATGGAGTTTACCACCCAATTTGGACTGCATTCTCAAACAATCCGACTCATAGGAAGCATCAATAATAGTTTCAAACACTCCAACGGGCCTAACACCCTCTATGGACAACATCACAATCAAGTGAATTTGGAGTATCATCTTCAATTAAAAACGCAACCTTTACACCACAATTCCCAATATCAAAGATACAGGATTCGGTGCTGGGCTAATTCCCGGTCGTTCGCCACTACTGGGGAAATCCTTGTTAGTTTCTTTTCCTCCGCTTAATGATATGCTTAAGTTCAGCGGGTAATCTCGTCTGATCTGAGGTCGGGTAATAAATCAAATATGCATAATGAATGTTCCTTAAAATAAATTGATTATTTACTCTTACTAACGTATCACTAGAGCACAACTCATAAAGCCGTGGCTCCAGCTAATTAAAACCGAAAGTAATTTTAATAATCCAGAACATTCCACATACTCGATTGTTAAAAACGCAATAAATTACGAATTCAACATAAACTCTATGTTTCCATAGAGGTGTACCGAAATACACTATCACCTTAAAGAGGCACTTTCGACAAAATAAACGCCAAAAGTGAACCCCTCAAAACATTACTATTGAACGTAATGATAAATACAATGCCGACCCTCAGACAGCCGTGGCTAAAGGTTTACCAATAGCCGCCATTTGCGTTCAAATTGTCAATGATCAGAGCGTTGTGCATTTTACATTAATTCACGTATTTTGCTACGTTCTTCATCGACGTGTGAGCCGAGTGATCCATCGCTTAAAGTGGTTATTAATACAGATGCTATTAGGCGATCCATACTCTATTTTGATCAACTCAATAATGAAATCGAGGACCCGTATTGCTTTTGCAATACTATTATAAAATTAAATTATAGACGTTCTCAGGGCTCTCTTTCAATTTTGTAAACATATTTATAGCCAATCCAAGATTTATCGCAACAATTTCGGTATTAACCTACAAAGCATCAGGTAGTCGCGACTCGGACAAATACGTAAACAATCTTTACTGAAATATTTAAGCCTTGCACAATATCTTGATCACGCTTTGATATTGTTTAGATCAGTGCCAGATAATGAATAAATTCAAAATCCGTATTGCATACGCCAATTTAAAGTATGCACTGTACTTGCCACGCAAATTTCTATTCACACGACATAGGCACCCTGAGAAAGAGTTTAATGCTAAGCCAAGTTGTATCCTGAACCTATTGCAAAATAGAATTGACCCGAAAAATCAATTCACATTTGCTTACAACTCAAAATAGCATTGATGCATCAGTATCATGATACACTAATTTTAGTTACGAGTTAAACTGTATGAACTAATAATGATCCTTCCGCAGGTTCACCTACGGAAACCTTGTTACGACTTTTACTTCCTCTAAATGATCAAGTTGAGTGTCTTTTCCCATTCATAGAAATGTTGCCATTTCTTAGACCAGAATCCAACAATCTCACTAAACCATTCAATCGGTAGTAGCGACGGGCGGTGTGTACAAAGGGCAGGGACGTAATCAGCGCAAGCTAGTGACTTGCGCTTACTAGGAATTCCTCGTTCATGCGAAATAATTACAATTCGCAATCCCTGATACGACAGTGTTTCACAAGATTGCCCAACTATTTCTAGTAAGGGATACTTGTTGGAACTGCCATTGTAGCGCGCGTGCGGCCCCGGACATCTAAGGGCATCACAGACCTGTTATTGCTCTTTTTCATTTAGCTAGACGCTATTTATTCTTCTAAGAAGTGATCATTTACGAGTTAAAATAAATACACTATTTAGCAAGTTAGAGTCTCGTTCGTTATCGGAATTAACCTGACAAATCGCTCCACCAACTAAGAACGGCCATGCACCACCACCCACCGAATCAAGAAAGAGCTATCAATCTGTCAATCCTCACAGTGTCCGGACCGGGTGAGATTTCCCGTGTTGAGTCAAATTAAGCCGCAGGCTCCACTCCTGGTGGTGCCCTTCCGTCAATTCCTTTAAGTTTCAGCTTTGCAACCATACTTCCCCCGGAACCCAAAGACTTTGGTTTCCCGGTGACTTCTAGCAAGATGATAAATTATCATCGCTAACTGTCAGTTGGCATAGTTTATGGTCAGAACTAGGACGGTATCTGATCGTCTTCGATCCTCTGACTTTCGTTCTTGATTAATGAAAACATTCTTGGCAAATGCTTTCGCAGTAGATTGTCTGCTGATGGTCTCAGAATTTCACCTCTAGCACCAGCATACATATGCCCCCGGCAGTCTCTTTTAATCATTACTTCAGTTTCGAAAACCAACAAATAAAACCGAAGTCTTATTTCATTATTCCATGCAACAATATGCAGGCATAAGCCTGCTTTAAGCACTCTAATTTTTTCAAAGTAAACTGTCGGTTATTGAAAAATCCCAATAAAGTGACTTAACAATATACACGACGGTGAAGGAAGATTCAACACTCGGTCATAGACCTCATAAAGAATCATTTCCTCAATTTCAACTACGAGCTTTTTAACTGCAACAACTTTAATATACGCTTTTGGAGCTGGAATTACCGCGGCTGCTGGCACCAGACTTGCCCTCCAATTGATACTTGATAAAGTATTTAAAATATTCTCATTGCAATTATGAAACCACTAGGGCCCATATTGTTATTTATTGTCACTACCTCACCGAACCGGTATTGGGTAATTTTCGCGCCTGCTGCCTTCCGTGGATGTGGTAGCCGTTTCTCAGGCTCCCTCTCCGGAATCGAACACTGATTCCCCGTTACCCGTTACAACCATGGTAAGCTTTGATCTTACCATCGAAAGTTGATAGGTCAGCCATTTCAAGAGATTCGTCGTCAACACAAAGGTTGTACGATCAGTGAAGTTATCCAGAGTCATCAAAATTCTGCCTTGCGACAGGTTAGTTTTGATCTAATAAATCCGCCGCTTCGTGAGTCACGGCATTCTTTAAAATATTAGCTCTAGAATTACCACAGTTATCTTGTGGCAAATAGATTATATCTCTTAAATAATAGCTGTTATAATGAGCCATCCGCGGTTTCAGTTTATAAAACTGTGTACTTAGACATGCATGGCTTAATCTTTGAGATAAGCATATGACTACTGGCAGGATCAACCAGATATTTATATATATACGACCGCCTAAGCGAGTCATTTCGTTAATATTCAATCGCATAACTGCATATTTAAACACAGCTACATTAGGTCATTCGTTATAATTGCAAAGCAACTATTTCTTTATTCGTTAAACCCTCATAAATGATAGGTAATTAATTGAATTAATCAATTAAATCTGACAAGATACAGGCCTGGACAGAGAAAATGAAATTGCAACTGCTACAATGCTGCTGCTATATTCACCCGGACGAATATGTATAAACGTAAACAATCATAAAGATTATTTAAGGATTATCGCTGCGTTGGCTGTAGGGCTACTAACAAAATATTCTGTACTGATCCACAATTGTATTAACAATTGATAGATTTTATATGAGCCAACAAATAATCAATCAGTATATTTCAACTAATCAACTATAATTAAATAGTCAGCTCACATATATACTGTGGATATATACCTTGGGTAGCATTCCTGAAACCGGCGACTTTAGTATTAATTTATTGTTTCCAAAATATATTTATTTAGATGTAAAACTGTTTTCTTAATATGGTTAGCGAAAAAATTTATCAAAAACGGTTAAAAATAAGAAATTTAGGGCATTTCTCTTTGAAAATTTGTGTAAAAATTTTAAAATTTTTTTATCTTTTTGTTTGTATTTATTATGTTTATTAAGCTCAAATTGCTTTTTCTAGTATAATTTTTAATTCTCTGTTAAATGTACTAATTTTTATTTCAAATTTAAAATTTTTTAGCAATAGTTTAGACATTTATGTTGGTTCATTAAAAATACACGTGATTAAACATAATTATCACTTTTTGCTGATATTATTAAATGTTTATATAATTATCAGTTAGAGAAAAAAATTCTACATCGAATCATACTAAAATCTCTTATATATCTCAATTTTTACTAAAGTTATGACTAAATTTAAGTTTATGAGAGGTTTCCTTAATTTTTGGATTTGGCCGCTGGGAGTTTGAAGAAATACACATTGTACTGAATTGAATTATATATCTAATGAAAGAGCGTAAAAAGTTGAGTAGGAATCAGTTTAAATATACCAAAAAACTTTATTATTCACAAAGTTATTCGAGGTTTAAGTTTATCGGAGGCTGGGAGTTTTCCTTAATTTATAATTTTTCTTAAAATAATTATTATTTTCTTTAATTTAAGGTGTATTAATATGATTTACATATTATTAGAAAGAGCAAAGAAAGGGAAATCAGATCCATTCCTTACTTTTCGTATATGTCTCAGATGAAAAAAGTTATATTAATTTGAAAATTAATTAATTAAATTTTACTTAAGAATTATTATGCAATGATGTAATACTTGCAAAAATATCTTTGTCATAAATTTTAGTGCAATAATTTTTTAATAAAATGTGTTTCGGTTTTTTATTTTAGGTTCGATAATATGATTTATATATCATTAGAAAGAACAAAAAATATATAATAAGGCGGACAGTTTATTTGCCTTATTTAATTATTGGAAACAAAGTTATATTAATTTAAAAGTTAATTAATTAAATTTCATTTAACAGTTAGTAAGAAATTATGTAATATTTAATCCCAAAATTTTTTTGGAAATTTTTGGGGAAATTTTTTAATCTTGTCATCAAATAAATCAAAATTTATCAATTTTTTAAAAATAATTTACAGAAAATTATTAACAATAATAATAATG
>JACMZG010001013.1:0-2500 GCA_018340805.1 Microvelia longipes | reverse complement strand
TATTAATACAGATGCTATTAGGCGATCCATACTCTATTTTGATCAACTCAATAATGAAATCGAGGACCCGTATTGCTTTTGCAATACTATTATAAAATTAAATTATAGACGTTCTCAGGGCTCTCTTTCAATTTGTAAACATATTTATAGCCAATCCAAGATTTATCGCAACAATTTCGGTATTAACCTACAAAGCATCAGGTAGTCGCGACTCGGACAAATACGTAAACAATCTTTACTGAAATATTTAAGCCTTGCACAATATCTTGATCACGCTTTGATATTGTTTAGATCAGTGCCAGATAATGAATAAATTCAAAATCCGTATTGCATACGCCAATTTAAAGTATGCACTGTACTTGCCACGCAAATATTTCTATTCACACGACATAGGCACCCTGAGAAAGAGTTTAATGCTAAGCCAAGTTGTATCCTGAACCTATTGCAAAATAGAATTGACCCGAAAATCAATTCACATTTGCTTACAACTCAAAATAGCATTGATGCATCAGTATCATGATACACTAATTTAGTTACGAGTTAAACTGTTATGAACTAATAATGATCCTTCCGCAGGTTCACCTACGGAAACCTTGTTACGACTTTTACTTCCTCTAAATGATCAAGTTTGAGTGTCTTTTCCCATTCATAGAAATGTTGCCATTTCTTAGACCAGAATCCAACAATCTCACTAAACCATTCAATCGGTAGTAGCGACGGGCGGTGTGTACAAAGGGCAGGGACGTAATCAGCGCAAGCTAGTGACTTGCGCTTACTAGGAATTCCTCGTTCATGCGAAATAATTACAATTCGCAATCCCTGATACGACAGTGTTTCACAAGATTGCCCAACTATTTCTAGTAAGGGATACTTGTTGGAACTGCCATTGTAGCGCGCGTGCGGCCCCGGACATCTAAGGGCATCACAGACCTGTTATTGCTCTTTTTCATTTAGCTAGACGCTATTTATTCTTCTAAGAAGTGATCATTTACGAGTTAAAATAAATACACTATTTAGCAAGTTAGAGTCTCGTTCGTTATCGGAATTAACCTGACAAATCGCTCCACCAACTAAAACGGCCATGCACCACCACCCACCGAATCAAGAAAGAGCTATCAATCTGTCAATCCTCACAGTGTCCGGACCGGGTGAGATTTCCCGTGTTGAGTCAAATTAAGCCGCAGGCTCCACTCCTGGTGGTGCCCTTCCGTCAATTCCTTTAAGTTTCAGCTTTGCAACCATACTTCCCCCGGAACCCAAAGACTTTGGTTTCCCGGTGACTTCTAGCAAGATGATAAATTATCATCGCTAACTGTCAGTTGGCATAGTTTATGGTCAGAACTAGGACGGTATCTGATCGTCTTCGATCCTCTGACTTTCGTTCTTGATTAATGAAAACATTCTTGGCAAATGCTTTCGCAGTAGATTGTCTGCTGATGGTCTCAGAATTTCACCTCTAGCACCAGCATACATATGCCCCCGGCAGTCTCTTTTAATCATTACTTCAGTTTCGAAAACCAACAAAATAAAACCGAAGTCTTATTTCATTATTCCATGCAACAATATGCAGGCATAAGCCTGCTTTAAGCACTCTAATTTTTTCAAAGTAAACTTGTCGGTTATTGAAAAATCCCAATAAAGTGACTTAACAATATACACGACGGTGAAGGAAGATTCAACACTCGGTCATAGACCTCATAAAGAATCATTTCCTCAATTTCAACTACGAGCTTTTTAACTGCAACAACTTTAATATACGCTTTGGAGCTGGAATTACCGCGGCTGCTGGCACCAGACTTGCCCTCCAATTGATACTTGATAAAGTATTTAAAATATTCTCATTGCAATTATGAAACCACTAGGGCCCATATTGTTATTTATTGTCACTACCTCACCGAACCGGTATTGGGTAATTTTCGCGCCTGCTGCCTTCCGTGGATGTGGTAGCCGTTCTCAGGCTCCCTCTCCGGAATCGAACACTGATTCCCCGTTACCCGTTACAACCATGGTAAGCTTTGATCTTACCATCGAAAGTTGATAGGTCAGCCATTTCAAGAGATTCGTCGTCAACACAAGGTTGTACGATCAGTGAAGTTATCCAGAGTCATCAAAATTCTGCCTTGCGACAGGTTAGTTTTGATCTAATAAATCCGCCGCTTCGTGAGTCACGGCATTCTTTAAAATTTAGCTCTAGAATTACCACAGTTATCTTGTGGCAAATAGATTATATCTCTTAAATAATAGCTGTTATAATGAGCCATCCGCGGTTTCAGTTTATAAAACTGTGTACTTAGACATGCATGGCTTAATCTTTGAGATAAGCATATGACTACTGGCAGGATCAACCAGATATTATATATATACGACCGCCTAAGCGAGTCATTTCGTTAATATTCAATCGCATAACTGCATATTTAAACACAGCTACATTAGGTCATTCGTTATAATTGCAAAGCAACTATTTCTTTATTCGTTAAACCCTCATAAATGATAGGTAATT
>JACMZG010001012.1:0-12900 GCA_018340805.1 Microvelia longipes | reverse complement strand
ATTAGATTGATTTATTTTGAATAATAGTAGCAAAATCAAACTGGAATCAATAAGGTAATGCAAGAAAAATGTACACACATTATTGAAAAATTAAAAAATATATTTATTATGCAAATCTACTCAAAAGAAATGAACGAATTTTGAATTTTAGATGTCGACGCTCATACTAATTTGGGTACACCCGATCTCGTTTGATCTCGGAATGTTAAGCAAGTTAAGGCCTCGTTAGTACTTGAATGCGTGAGCGTCTGGGAATACGAGGTGGTGTCGACTTTTTGCAATTTGAATCAAAATTGTGATTCAATTAGATTGATTTATTTGAATAATAGTAGCAAAATCAAACTGGAATAATGTACACACATAGAAATTTAAAAATATTTATTATGCAAATCTACTCAAAAGAATTGAACGAATTTTGAATTTTAGATGTCGACGCTCATACTAATTTGGGTACACCCGATCTCGTTTGATCTCGGAATGTTAAGCAAGTTAAGGCCTCGTTAGTACTTGAATGCGTGAGCGTCTGGGAATACGAGGTGGTGTCGACTTTTTGCAATTTGAATCAAAATTGTGATTCAATTAGATTGATTTATTTGAATAATAGTAGCAAAATCAAACTGGAATCAATAAGGTAATGCAAGAAAAATGTACACACATAGACTAAAAATATTTATTATGCAAATCTACTCAAAAGAATTGAACGAATTTTGAATTTTAGATGTCGACGCTCATACTAATTGGGTACACCCGATCTCGTTTGATCTCGGAATGTTAAGCAAGTTAAGGCCTCGTTAGTACTTGAATGCGTGAGCGTCTGGGAATACGAGGTGGTGTCGACTTTTTGCAATTTGAATCAAAATTGTGATTCAATTAGATTGATTTATTTGAATAATAGTAGCAAAATCAAACTGGAATCAATAAGGTAATGCAAGAAAAATGTACACACATTATTGAGACGGCTTTAAAACTTTATATTTTTACAAATTTCCAATAAAATCATGGATTCAATTCCCATCAATTTAAGAATTTTCCAATAATATTGATTTATCGATCGGTCCGTTCATAGACTATCTCCACGCATGACATGTATCACCATTAGAATCCTCATTGAATTTCATGAACTTTGATATTAATTTCACTCGAAAATAAATTCTCAAATTTTTTCCAATAAAAAATTGATTTTTTCACAAAATGCACATACATTTTTCAATAGATTCCAGCCATATTTTCTGAAATTTCTTTCGATAATTAACATGTCATTGTTACAGTTAATAATTTGATGATATTTAAATAATAGAAATACTAAAAATATTTATTATGCAAATCTACTCAAAAGAAATGAACGAATTTTGAATTTTAGATGTCGACGCTCATACTAATTTGGGTACACCCGATCTCGTTTGATCTCGGAATGTTAAGCAAGTTAAGGCCTCGTTAGTACTTGAATGCGTGAGCGTCTGGGAATACGAGGTGGTGTCGACTTTTTGCAATTTGAATCAAAATTGTGATTCAATTAGATTGATTTATTTGAATAATAGTAGCAAAATCAAAACTGGAATCAAAATGTACACACATTATTGAGATTTAAAAATATTTATTATGCAAATCTACTCAAAAGAAATTGAACGAATTTTGAATTTTAGATGTCGACGCTCATACTAATTTGGGTACACCCGATCTCGTTTGATCTCGGAATGTTAAGCAAGTTAAGGCCTCGTTAGTACTTGAATGCGTGAGCGTCTGGGAATACGAGGTGGTGTCGACTTTTTGCAATTTGAATCAAAATTGTGATTCAATTATTGATTTATTTAATAATAGTAGCAAAATCAAACTGGAATCAATAAGGTAATGCAAGAAAAATGTACACACATTAGACTTTAAAATATTTTATGCAAATCTACTCAAAAGAAATTGAACGAATTTTGAATTTTAGATGTCGACGCTCATACTAATTTGGGTACACCCGATCTCGTTTGATCTCGGAATGTTAAGCAAGTTAAGGCCTCGTTAGTACTTGAATGCGTGAGCGTCTGGGAATACGAGGTGGTGTCGACTTTTTGCAATTTGAATCAAAATTGTGATTCAATTAGATTGATTTATTTGAATCAAAATGTAGCAAAAAAAATGGAAAAATGTACACACTAGAAATACTAAAAATATTTATTATGCAAATCTACTCAAAAGAATTGAACGAATTTTGAATTTTAGATGTCGACGCTCATACTAATTTGGGTACACCCGATCTCGTTTGATCTCGGAATGTTAAGCAAGTTAAGGCCTCGTTAGTACTTGAATGCGTGAGCGTCTGGGAATACGAGGTGGTGTCGACTTTTTGCAATTTGAATCAAAATTGTGATTCAATTAGATTGATTTATTTGAATAATAGTAGCAAAATCAAACTGGAATCAATAAGGTAATGCAAGAAAAATGTACACATAGAAATTTAAAAATATTTATTATGCAAATCTACTCAAAAGAAATGAACGAATTTTGAATTTTAGATGTCGACGCTCATACTAATTTGGGTACACCCGATCTCGTTTGATCTCGGAATGTTAAGCAAGTTAAGGCCTCGTTAGTACTTGAATGCGTGAGCGTCTGGGAATACGAGGTGGTGTCGACTTTTTGCAATTTGAATCAAAATTGTGATTCAATTAGATTGATTTATTTGAATAATAGTAGCAAAATCAAACTGGAATAATGCAATGTACACATTAGAAATACTTTAAAAAATATTTATTATGCAAATCTACTCAAAAGAAATGAACGAATTTTGAATTTTAGATGTCGACGCTCATACTAATTTGGGTACACCCGATCTCGTTTGATCTCGGAATGTTAAGCAAGTTAAGGCCTCGTTAGTACTTGAATGCGTGAGCGTCTGGGAATACGAGGTGGTGTCGACTTTTTGCAATTTGAATCAAAATTGTGATTCAATTAGATTGATTTATTTGAATAATAGTAGCAAAATCAAACTGGAATCAATAAGGTAATGCAAGAAAAATGTACACACATAGAATACTAAAAATATTTATTATGCAAATCTACTCAAAAGAATTGAACGAATTTTGAATTTTAGATGTCGACGCTCATACTAATTTGGGTACACCCGATCTCGTTTGATCTCGGAATGTTAAGCAAGTTAAGGCCTCGTTAGTACTTGAATGCGTGAGCGTCTGGGAATACGAGGTGGTGTCGACTTTTTGCAATTTGAATCAAAATTGTGATTCAATTAGATTGATTTATTTGAATAATAGTAGAAATCAAACTGGAATCAATAAGGTAATGCAAGAAAAATGTACACACATTATTGAGACGGCTTTAAAACTTTATATTTTACAAATTTCCAAAAAT
Organism: Microvelia longipes; assembly: GCA_018340805.1. Classification (NCBI taxonomy): domain Eukaryota; kingdom Metazoa; phylum Arthropoda; class Insecta; order Hemiptera; family Veliidae; genus Microvelia; species Microvelia longipes. Next base: position 9,546 of record JACMZG010001012.1, on the reverse strand, counting down.
ATGGATTCAATTCCCATCAATTTAAGAATTTTCCAATAATATTGATTTATCGATCGTCCGTTCATAGACTATCTCCACGCATGACATGTATCACCATTAGAATCCTCATTGAATTTCATGAACTTTGATATTAATTTCACTCGAAAATAAATTCTCAAATTTTTTCCAATAAAAATTGTTTTTCACAAATGCACATTTTTCAATAGATTCCAGCCATATTTTCTGAAAATAATTAACATGTCATTGTTACAGTTGATGATATTTAAATCTAAATATTTATTATGCAAATCTACTCAAAAGAATTGAACGAATTTTGAATTTTAGATGTCGACGCTCATACTAATTTGGGTACACCCGATCTCGTTTGATCTCGGAATGTTAAGCAAGTTAAGGCCTCGTTAGTACTTGAATGCGTGAGCGTCTGGGAATACGAGGTGGTGTCGACTTTTTGCAATTTGAATCAAAATTGTGATTCAATTAGATTGATTTATTTGAATAATAGTAGCAAAATCAATGGAATCAATAATTTAAAAATATTTATTATGCAAATCTACTCAAAAGAATTGAACGAATTTTGAATTTTAGATGTCGACGCTCATACTAATTTGGGTACACCCGATCTCGTTTGATCTCGGAATGTTAAGCAAGTTAAGGCCTCGTTAGTACTTGAATGCGTGAGCGTCTGGGAATACGAGGTGGTGTCGACTTTTTGCAATTTGAATCAAAATTGTGATTCAATTAGATTGATTTATTTTGATAATAGTAGCAAAATCAAACTGGAATCAATAAGGTAATGCAAGAAAAATGTACACACATTATTGAAATTTAAAAATATTTATTATGCAAATCTACTCAAAAGAAATGAACGAATTTTGAATTTTAGATGTCGACGCTCATACTAATTTGGGTACACCCGATCTCGTTTGATCTCGGAATGTTAAGCAAGTTAAGGCCTCGTTAGTACTTGAATGCGTGAGCGTCTGGGAATACGAGGTGGTGTCGACTTTTTGCAATTTGAATCAAAATTGTGATTCAATTAGATTGATTTATTTGAATAATAGTAGCAAAATCAAAGGTAATGCAAGAAAATGTACACACATAGAATTACAATATTTATTATGCAAATCTACTCAAAAGAATTGAACGAATTTTGAATTTTAGATGTCGACGCTCATACTAATTTGGGTACACCCGATCTCGTTTGATCTCGGAATGTTAAGCAAGTTAAGGCCTCGTTAGTACTTGAATGCGTGAGCGTCTGGGAATACGAGGTGGTGTCGACTTTTTGCAATTTGAATCAAAAAATTGTGATTCAATTAGATTGATTTATTTGAATAATAGTAGCAAAATCAAACTGGAATCAAATGTAACACATAGAAATACAAAAATATTTATTATGCAAATCTACTCAAAAATTGAACGAATTTTGAATTTTAGATGTCGACGCTCATACTAATTTGGGTACACCCGATCTCGTTTGATCTCGGAATGTTAAGCAAGTTAAGGCCTCGTTAGTACTTGAATGCGTGAGCGTCTGGGAATACGAGGTGGTGTCGACTTTTTGCAATTTGAATCAAAATTGTGATTCAATTAGATTGATTTATTTGAATAATAGTAGCAAAATCAAACTAATCAATGGAAAATGTACACACATTAGAAATACTAAAATTTTATTATGCAAATCTACTCAAAAGAATTGAACGAATTTTGAATTTTAGATGTCGACGCTCATACTAATTTGGGTACACCCGATCTCGTTTGATCTCGGAATGTTAAGCAAGTTAAGGCCTCGTTAGTACTTGAATGCGTGAGCGTCTGGGAATACGAGGTGGTGTCGACTTTTTGCAATTTGAATCAAAATTGTGATTCAATTAGATTGATTTATTTGAATAATAGTAGCAAAATCAAACTGGAATCAATAAGGTAATGCAAGAAAAATGTACACACATTATTGAGACGGCTTTAAAACTTTATATTTTACAAATTTCCAATAAAATCATGGATTCAATTCCCATCAATTTAAGAATTTTCCAATAATATTGATTTATCGATCGGTCCGTTCATAGACTATCTCCACGCATGACATGTATCACCATTAGAATCCTCATTGAATTTCATGAACTTTGATATTAATTTCACTCGAAAATAAATTCTCAAATTTTTTCCAATAAAAATTGATTTTTTCACAAATATGCACATACATTTTTCAATAGATTCCAGCCATATTTTCTGAAATTTCTTTCGATAATTAACATGTCATTGTTACAGTTAATAATTTGATGATATTTAAATAATAGAAATACTAAAATATTTATTATGCAAATCTACTCAAAAGAATTGAACGAATTTTGAATTTTAGATGTCGACGCTCATACTAATTTGGGTACACCCGATCTCGTTTGATCTCGGAATGTTAAGCAAGTTAAGGCCTCGTTAGTACTTGAATGCGTGAGCGTCTGGGAATACGAGGTGGTGTCGACTTTTTGCAATTTGAATCAAAATTGTGATTCAATTAGATTGATTTATTTGAATAATAGTAGCAAAATCAAACTGGAATCAATAATGTACACACATTAGAAATTTAAAAATATTTATTATGCAAATCTACTCAAAAGAATTGAACGAATTTTGAATTTTAGATGTCGACGCTCATACTAATTTGGGTACACCCGATCTCGTTTGATCTCGGAATGTTAAGCAAGTTAAGGCCTCGTTAGTACTTGAATGCGTGAGCGTCTGGGAATACGAGGTGGTGTCGACTTTTTGCAATTTGAATCAAAATTGTGATTCAATTAGATTGATTTATTTGAATAATAGTAGCAAAATCAAACTGGAATCAATAAGGTAATGCAAGAAAAATGTACACACATTATTGTATATTTATTATGCAAATCTACTCAAAAGAATTGAACGAATTTTGAATTTTAGATGTCGACGCTCATACTAATTTGGGTACACCCGATCTCGTTTGATCTCGGAATGTTAAGCAAGTTAAGGCCTCGTTAGTACTTGAATGCGTGAGCGTCTGGGAATACGAGGTGGTGTCGACTTTTTGCAATTTGAATCAAAATTGTGATTCAATTAGATTGATTTATTTGAATAATAGTAGCAAAATCAAACTGGAATCAATAAGGTAATGCAAGAAAAATGTACACACATTATTGAGACGGCTTTAAAACTTTATATTTCTACAAATTTCCAATAAAATCATGGATTCAATTCCCATCAATTTAAGAATTTTCCAATAATATTGATTTATCGATCGGTCCGTTCATAGACTATCTCCACGCATGACATGTATCACCATTAGAATCCTCATTGAATTTCATGAACTTTGATATTAATTTCACTCGAAAATAAATTCTCAAATTTTTTCCAATAAAAAATTGATTTTTTCACAAATATGCACATACATTTTTAGATTCCAGCCATATTTCTGAAAGATAATTAACATGTCATTGTTACAGTTATTAATTTGATGATATTTAAATAATAAATACTATTATGCAAATCTACTCAAAAGAATTGAACGAATTTGAATTTTAGATGTCGACGCTCATACTAATTTGGTACACCCGATCTCGTTTGATCTCGGAATGTTAAGCAAGTTAAGGCCTCGTTAGTACTTGAATGCGTGAGCGTCTGGGAATACGAGGTGGTGTCGACTTTTTGCAATTTGAATCAAAATTGTGATTCAATTAGATTGATTTATTTGAATAATAGTAGCAAAATCAAACTGGAATCAATGCATTTATTATGCAAATCTACTCAATTGAACGAATTTTGAATTTTAGATGTCGACGCTCATACTAATTTGGGTACACCCGATCTCGTTTGATCTCGGAATGTTAAGCAAGTTAAGGCCTCGTTAGTACTTGAATGCGTGAGCGTCTGGGAATACGAGGTGGTGTCGACTTTTTGCAATTTGAATCAAAATTGTGATTCAATTAGATTGATTTATTTGAATAATAGTAGCAAAATCAAACTGGAATCAATAAGGTAATGCAAGAAAAATGTACACACATTATTGACGGCTTAAAAATATTTATATGCAAATCTACTCAAAAGAATGAACGAATTTTGAATTTTAGATGTCGACGCTCATACTAATTTGGGTACACCCGATCTCGTTTGATCTCGGAATGTTAAGCAAGTTAAGGCCTCGTTAGTACTTGAATGCGTGAGCGTCTGGGAATACGAGGTGGTGTCGACTTTTTGCAATTTGAATCAAAATTGTGATTCAATTAGATTGATTTATTTGAATAATAGTAGCAAAATCAAACTGGAATCAATGCAAACACACATTTTAAAATATTTATTATGCAAATCTACTCAAAAGAATTGAACGAATTTTGAATTTTAGATGTCGACGCTCATACTAATTTGGGTACACCCGATCTCGTTTGATCTCGGAATGTTAAGCAAGTTAAGGCCTCGTTAGTACTTGAATGCGTGAGCGTCTGGGAATACGAGGTGGTGTCGACTTTTTGCAATTTGAATCAAAATTGTGATTCAATTAGATTGATTTATTTGAATAATAGTGAACGAATTTGGGTACACCGATCTCGTTTGATCTCGGAATGTTAAGCAAGTTAAGGCCTCGTTAGTACTTGAATGCGTGAGCGTCTGGGAATACGAGGTGGTGTCGACTTTTTGCAATTTGAATCAAAATTGTGATTCAATTAGATTGATTTATTTGAATAATAGTAGCAAAATCAAACTGGAATCAATAAGGTAATGCAAGAAAAATGTACACACATTAGAGACGGCTTAAAAATATTTATTATGCAAATCTACTCAAAAGAAATGAACGAATTTTGAATTTTAGATGTCGACGCTCATACTAATTTGGGTACACCCGATCTCGTTTGATCTCGGAATGTTAAGCAAGTTAAGGCCTCGTTAGTACTTGAATGCGTGAGCGTCTGGGAATACGAGGTGGTGTCGACTTTTTGCAATTTGAATCAAAATTGTGATTCAATTAGATTGATTTATTTGAATAATAGTAGCAAAATCAAACTGGAATCAATTAGAAATAAAATATTTATTATGCAAATCTACTCAAAAGAATTGAACGAATTTTGAATTTTAGATGTCGACGCTCATACTAATTTGGGTACACCCGATCTCGTTTGATCTCGGAATGTTAAGCAAGTTAAGGCCTCGTTAGTACTTGAATGCGTGAGCGTCTGGGAATACGAGGTGGTGTCGACTTTTTGCAATTTGAATCAAAATTGTGATTCAATTAGATTGATTTATTTGAATAATAGTAGCAAAATCAAACTGGAATCAATAAGGTAATGCAAGAAAAATGTACACACATTATTGAGACGGCTTTAAAACTTTATATTTTTACAAATTTCCAATAAAATCATGGATTCAATTCCCATCAATTTAAGAATTTTCCAATAATATTGATTTATCGATCGGTCCGTTCATAGACTATCTCCACGCATGACATGTATCACCATTAGAATCCTCATTGAATTTCATGAACTTTGATATTAATTTCACTCGAAAATAAATTCTCAAATTTTTTCCAATAAAAAATTGATTTTTTCACAAAATGCACATACATTTTTCAATAGATTCCAGCCATATTTTCTGAAATTTCTTTCGATAATTAACATGTCATTGTTACAGTTATTAATTTGATGATATTTAAATAATAGAAATACTAAAAATATTTATTATGCAAATCTACTCAAAAGAATTGAACGAATTTTGAATTTTTAGATGTCGACGCTCATACTAATTTGGGTACACCCGATCTCGTTTGATCTCGGAATGTTAAGCAAGTTAAGGCCTCGTTAGTACTTGAATGCGTGAGCGTCTGGGAATACGAGGTGGTGTCGACTTTTTGCAATTTGAATCAAAATTGTGATTCAATTAGATTGATTTATTTGAATAATAGTAGCAAAATCAAACTGGAATCAATAAGGTAATGCAAGAAAAATGTACACACATTATTGAGACGGCTTTAAAACTTTATATTTATTACAAATCTACTCAAAAGAATTGAACGAATTTTGAATTTTAGATGTCGACGCTCATACTAATTTGGGTACACCCGATCTCGTTTGATCTCGGAATGTTAAGCAAGTTAAGGCCTCGTTAGTACTTGAATGCGTGAGTCTGGGAATACGAGGTGGTGTCGACTTTTTGCAATTTGAATCAAAATTGTGATTCAATTAGATTGATTTATTTGAATAATAGTAGCAAAATCAAACTGAATCAATAAGGTAATGCAGAAAAATGTACACACATTATTGAGATTTAAAAACTTATATTTATTATGCAAATCTACTCAAAAGAATGAACGAATTTTGAATTTTAGATGTCGACGCTCATACTAATTTGGGTACACCCGATCTCGTTTGATCTCGGAATGTTAAGCAAGTTAAGGCCTCGTTAGTACTTGAATGCGTGAGCGTCTGGGAATACGAGGTGGTGTCGACTTTTTGCAATTTGAATCAAAATTGTGATTCAATTAGATTGATTTATTTGAATAATAGTAGCAAAATCAAACTGGAATCAATAAGGTAATGCAAGAAAAATGTACACACATTATTGAGACGGCTTTAAAACTTTATATTTTTACAAATTTCCAATAAAATCATGGATTCAATTCCCATCAATTTAAGAATTTTCCAATAATATTGATTTATCGATCGGTCCGTTCATAGACTATCTCCACGCATGACATGTATCACCATTAGAATCCTCATTGAATTTCATGAACTTTGATATTAATTTCACTCGAAAATAAATTCTCAAATTTTTTCCAATAAAAAATTGATTTTTCACAAAAAATGCACATTCATTTTCAATAGATTCCAGCCATATTTTCTGAAATTTCTTTCGATAATTAACATGTCATTGTTACAGTTATTAATTTGATGATATTTAAATAATAGAAATACTAAAAATATTTATTATGCAAATCTACTCAAAAGAATTGAACGAATTTTGAATTTTAGATGTCGACGCTCATACTAATTTGGGTACACCCGATCTCGTTTGATCTCGGAATGTTAAGCAAGTTAAGGCCTCGTTAGTACTTGAATGCGTGAGCGTCTGGGAATACGAGGTGGGTCGACTTTTTGCAATTTGAATCAAAATTGTGATTCAATTAGATTGATTTATTTGAATAATAGTAGCAAAATCAAACTGGAATCAATAAGTAATGCAAGAAAATGTACACACATTATTGAGACGGCTTTAAAACTTTATATTATTATTCAAATCTACTCAAAAGAATTGAACGAATTTTGAATTTTAGATGTCGACGCTCATACTAATTTGGGTACACCCGATCTCGTTTGATCTCGGAATGTTAAGCAAGTTAAGGCCTCGTTAGTACTTGAATGCGTGAGCGTCTGGGAATACGAGGTGGTGTCGACTTTTTGCAATTTGAATCAAAATTGTGATTCAATTAGATTGATTTATTTGAATAATAGTAGCAAAATCAAACTGGAATCAATAAGGTAATGCAAGAAAAATGTACACACATTATTGAGATTTAAAACTTTATATTTATTATGCAAATCTACTCAAAAGAATTGAACGAATTTTGAATTTTAGATGTCGACGCTCATACTAATTTGGGTACACCCGATCTCGTTTGATCTCGGAATGTTAAGCAAGTTAAGGCCTCGTTAGTACTTGAATGCGTGAGCGTCTGGGAATACGAGGTGGTGTCGACTTTTTGCAATTTGAATCAAAATTGTGATTCAATTAGATTGATTTATTTGAATAATAGTAGCAAAATCAAACTGGAATCAATAAGGTAATGCAAGAAAAATGTACACACATTATTGAGACGGCTTTAAAACTTTATATTTTTACAAATTTCCAATAAAATCATGGATTCAATTCCCATCAATTTAAGAATTTTCCAATAATATTGATTTATCGATCGGTCCGTTCATAGACTATCTCCACGCATGACATGTATCACCATTAGAATCCTCATTGAATTTCATGAACTTTGATATTAATTTCACTCGAAAATAAATTCTCAAATTTTTTCCAATAAAAAATTGATTTTTTCACAAAAATGCACATTCATTTTCAATAGATTCCAGCCATATTTTCTGAAATTTCTTTCGATAATTAACATGTCATTGTTACAGTTATTAATTTGATGATATTTAAATAATAGAAATACTAAAATATTTATTATGCAAATCTACTCAAAAGAATGAACGAATTTTGAATTTTAGATGTCGACGCTCATACTAATTTGGGTACACCCGATCTCGTTTGATCTCGGAATGTTAAGCAAGTTAAGGCCTCGTTAGTACTTGAATGCGTGAGCGTCTGGGAATACGAGGTGGTGTCGACTTTTTGCAATTTGAATCAAAATTGTGATTCAATTAGATTGATTTATTTGAATAATAGTAGCAAAATCAAACTGGAATCAATAAGGTAATGCAAGAAAAATGTACACACATTATTGAGACGGCTTTAAAACTTTATATTTTTACAAATTTCCAATAAAATCATGGATTCAATTCCCATCAATTTAAGAATTTTCCAATAATATTGATTTATCGATCGGTCCGTTCATAGACTATCTCCACGCATGACATGTATCACCATTAGAATCCTCATTGAATTTCATGAACTTTGATATTAATTTCACTCGAAAATAAATTCTCAAATTTTTTCCAATAAAAAATTGATTTTTTCACAAAAATGCACATTCATTTTTCAATAGATTCCAGCCATATTTTCTGAAATTTCTTTCGATAATTAACATGTCATTGTTACAGTTATTAATTTGATGATATTTAAATAATAGAAATACTAAAAATATTTATTATGCAAATCTACTCAAAAGAATTGAACGAATTTTGAATTTTAGATGTCGACGCTCATACTAATTTGGGTACACCCGATCTCGTTTGATCTCGGAATGTTAAGCAAGTTAAGGCCTCGTTAGTACTTGAATGCGTGAGCGTCTGGGAATACGAGGTGGTGTCGACTTTTTGCAATTTGAATCAAAATTGTGATTCAATTAGATTGATTTATTTGAATAATAGTAGCAAAATCAAACTGGAATCAATAAGGTAATGCAAGAAAAATGTACACACATTATTGAGACGGCTTTAAAACTTTATATTTTTATTCAAATCTACTCAAAAGAATTGAACGAATTTTGAATTTTAGATGTCGACGCTCATACTAATTTGGTACACCCGATCTCGTTTGATCTCGGAATGTTAAGCAAGTTAAGGCCTCGTTAGTACTTGAATGCGTGAGCGTCTGGGAATACGAGGTGGTGTCGACTTTTTGCAATTTGAATCAAAATGTGATTCAATTAGATTGATTTATTTGAATAATAGTAGCAAAATCAAACTGGAATCAATAAGGTAATGCAAGAAATTACACACATTATTGAGATTAAACTTATATTTATTATTAAATCTACTCAAAAGAATTGAACGAATTTTGAATTTAGATGTCGACGCTCATACTAATTTGGGTACACCCGATCTCGTTTGATCTCGGAATGTTAAGCAAGTTAAGGCCTCGTTAGTA
>JACMZG010001011.1:0-12909 GCA_018340805.1 Microvelia longipes | reverse complement strand
CACTGATACTAGAAGGGTTGGTTTGCGTCTTGCCCCACACCCCCGCCAGGACCTTAATTTAATCCCCACCCCAAAACCCATGCTATTAATCCAGCCAACGTCCACCATCTCCGGACGCCCCCCCTAAAACTGAATACAACCAACGGACTGCAGGCAGCTTTCAACAATTTCGCCACCAGCAAACCAACCCGACCGCCCCCCCGGAATACGGATCAAATAGGGGGATTAAATATATACTATTATTAACTCGCTAAATAGCCCTCCCATTTGTTTAAAAACTTCTGGGCATTCGAGTATTGCCTTCTACAAAAAACAACAATGGAGTTCATAATGACAATCAGATTATCTCACCTTATACGCCTATCTCGCATACGTGTTTAGATTCACTTGCATTACGTGTGGAATGATTTCATCCTTTCAGTTGCGGCTCTTTGGCGAATTCTTTTTTGAATTCTTGACCTCTGGGTTCGTTGAATGGCCAAAGCTATTCCGTAAGCCATCTCCTTTGCTTTTCTCCATTGTTTTCGGTTTTTTGTTTTTATTGTTTTGTTTTTAGGAATAGCCTTTTGCTGTCCGAGCAATCGATATTTACTTGCTATCTATTTTTCTTCGCTCCTCAGTCCAATTGTTTGACCTGCTCGTAAATAATCGTATTTTCAGGAAACTCTGGTTAGGTCTCTCGGCATATCACCATTCAAAATATTTAGTGAACTTCAATCTAACCCTCTAAATGCGTTTGCTTTGTCACTGGTTCATTTGATAAATGTCGAATTTGATTGTATGCTTCAATAACGGTATGCCTGGAATTCCACTGATACTACTTCTTCCTGTGTGTCTGTTTGATGCTTCGAAGTGAATGTAATTCGTTGACGAATATGAGATATTTCGTGATTTTTCAATTACCATTTACTGTGGCCGTTAGTTCCCTTTCTCTAGAAACGATTCGCGTCTCGATTATTATGGGTTAGTGCTGGTCACGCGCTCTGGTTATTCTAAATTTGGAGTTTACGGCTTACTTGACTTCTTTCTAGTCTCTCATTGATCGATATCGTATTCTACCTCTTTAAGCTTGTTCGAGGTCATTATCTGTGAATAATTCGGATTGGGATGGCTCTGTTGATTTTGTACTGTCTATCGGGTTTTAAATCCGTAGATAATCTGTCTTACCTTGTTGGTGAATTTGTTTGTGTTGCTTTTTTTCTAAAAAATTTATTGATTTTAACTTCTAATTTGTAATAGCACTGGGCCGTTTGTATTTTACCCATTAAGCAATATCATACACATAAATCAATAATAACTCTACTTCAGCATTCCAATCTGTTGTCATCATTTCTTGAATTTCATTTTATTCTCATCATAATTTATCATTATCTTAGTCACGCTTTATAGCGATTTGGTGGTTAAAAATCTCTTTAATATCTCAATATATAACTATATATAATTTTATAAATACAAATGTTCACGCTAACTCGTCGCGTGTTTGGTTCGATGTCCGGTACCAATGAGAGACCACAGTGCGAGGTGGATCTAGTCCGTACCTCCCAAAAGGATTGTAACACACCTACCCTGCTATCTAGCCCGGACCTTTTGTCAGGACACCGGAACCTTTCGACCCGATGCTTGGACACTACGAATCCCTAAGTCCGATCACCAGGAAGTCCTGCCGACCTTGATCCAATTTCTCGTGACCCAGTTGCTTTCGCAGCTCCGTGAGCTCATAATTACCACTGGGTTTTGCCCAAAAAGGGATACTATGTCCAAATAAAAATGAAGGCCACTTCGCCCTAATTTAATACGAGCACTTGCGCTCTTAAAATTTTAAATAACACGGGTACCCAAAATATGGCCAGAAAAATAAAACCAAATAACAATTTAATAATGGGGCCTAAAATATCCAATTAAGGTCGTCACTCATCTTACATTTATATTAATTATGTTTAGTCACTCTATTACGCGCGTTTTTACCTTATTCTTATTCAACTTCCCCTAATCTTGGTCACAGTTATTAGTGGCTCTTTCAATTGTATTGACTATGAGTTGATCAGACTCGTCCCCACAATTGTCCAAACCAGGGCCTATTTCCTATGATCAAAACCAGTAGGCATTAATGAAAGCTACTTTTATCAACTTTTTTGTCGGGGATCATTGCATTTGTCGAGCCAATATCTATTTAATAGTAATAAACAACGTATTGTTGATACGTTTAATGCGGCAAAAATAAAATAAACGTACGTATAATTAAATAACCCCGGGTCGTTTTTGCTGATACGCCCAAATGGTTGTGTTTGCAACACATACACGATGCACCGTAATATATTAATTAAATAAACTCCGTGGCAATTTTGGCTCATAAATATGAAATATTTTCCCGCTCTTACAAGGCCCAAAAATAATTAACTTCTTAAACTTATTAAACTCATTAATTACTACATTGATCCCAAAAAACCACCTTAATTTCCTCAGTGAGTTATAATTTTCCCATTTTTAACTCAAATATCAATTTATCAGACTAATTTATTTTTTGTAACTTCTTATTTTCAATTGATTTTACTTTTCATCACATCATTTTTTAATTTAACAATTTATAATTATCAAAATACTCATGGAACTGGATGGAATGCCTGAATTTTCTTGAAGCCATAATCATAAATAAAATTCCTGAAACTCATTAAATATCAAATTTATTTTCGTAAATTTCCCAAAATATTAAACCAGATCACTTTATATAAATCATAAACTCAGATCATTTTATTTAAGTTTTTTTCGTAAATCATAATTCACTTAAAATTATCGAAATTATAAATTTTCTGTATTTTTGTTTTAATCGACAATTTTTATAAATCAAAGTATTTATTATTTTCAATATATATAGAGGCTTTAAGCATATTTGAAACAGTTTATTTATTTTTTTAATCTTTATTTATATACTATTATTTTAAAACTTATACCTGTCCAACGTACTTCATGTGAAGCTCAACATTAATTTACGTACTTTAAAATGAAATTTTAAAGCTCAATTTTAAAAACGTACTTCTTAAAAGAAAGCTCATAATTATCCAATCAATTAATTTTAAATCCCAATTTTTGTTTAATAATCAAAATTCCCGTTATTTTATTTCAATCTGTCTTAAATTTTCCCAAAATTATCCTTATTATCAAATTTATATAATCATAACCCAATTCCCATTCGTTTCCCATTTCAATAAATAGTAATAATTAGTTTTATTATTCCTGAAAATATAACAAATATTCCTGAAAAAATATAATAACAACTCGTGTATAAATAAAATTCGTTTATTACTCCCCAATAGTTTCCCAGCAATAAATTTGTTTATTGTTTTTCTAATAATAATTCGCTAAATTATTCTTAAAATGTAATTAGTCTGCTTAGTAATTATTACAATAATTCGTTATTGTTTTATTGGAATAATAATTCGTCTTAATTATTCTCAATAGGGTAGAATAATTACCGATATTTGAAAAAACCGGTAATTCGGTAAAAAAATATTATTACCGGGTTACCGGTAAAATATACCGGCTTTTTTGCTAAAGATTAACATTAATAATCTATAGGCTGAAAGCAACAAAAAGCATAAAAATGAATATATTTGTAAAACAGATCAGCTAGAAACAGCTAGCTTTCTGCATCTTGATCTGAACTCTTTTAGAAGATTTATATTATGTTTTCTGATAAGGTATTGTGCAAACCACTTTGCTTCCGCCAGAGCATTTTATATTTTTTTGCATAATTGCATATAGCTGAATAGCCAACTTTCGTACGTAAATTATTCCACAATTTATTCAGTCCGGATTTAGTAACATCATAAGATAAGGCTAATTTTTTTTGAAAATCAACATGTAATTTAAATTTTGGAACACAATACAAATATATTCTATCATTTAATTTTAAAGACTTCTTGTGAAATACTTACTCAACACAATAAAATATAGAATATTTGCTTTTTATCAAAGTTATGTTTTATGTTTATTTTCAATCTTTTTATGATACTTAATAATTTTATCATCTAGTGCAAAAACCAAATAATTAAAAAAAATCACTAACGCACTATTTAAATAAAATAAAATGTCACCTGTTAATAACTACACAAAGAAATCGTAATTGTAACGTAAATATTTTTCTTCTATTAAAAAATGAAAATTATACAAATTCAATCAAGTAGTATTTTTAAATTTTGTTTCTTAGGGAATGCACATTTTAAGAAAAAAAAATCTGTTTCCATGTTTTGGATTTTCAACTGCTTTTTATAATATAGGGGTTTTCATTCAATATGAGATTTTTTCATTTCAATATGAAAATTTTTTTCATTCAATATGAGAATGTTTTATTCAATATGAGAATGTTTCATTCAATATGAGAATTTTTTTCAGTTCAATAATGAGAATGTTTTCAATTCAATATGAGAATGTTTTTCATTCAATATGATCAACTTTTCATTCAATATGAGAATTTTTTTATTCATCTTTTCATTCAATATGAGGAATTGTTTCAATTCAATAATGAGAATTTTATTCAATATGAGAATGTTTCATCAATATGAGAATTTTTTCATTCAATATGAGAAATGTTAATCATTCAATATTCGAGAATGTTTTTCATCATAAGAAATGTTTTCATTCATATGAGAATTGTTTTCACTTCAATATGCAGATAATTTCATTCAATATGAGGAATTCGTTTCACTCAAAATGAGGAATTACTTTTCATTTAATATGAGATTTTTCATGCAATATGAAGAATGTTTCATCAATATTGAGAAATGTTTTCATTCAATATGAGAATGTTTTCATCTCAATGAGATTGTTTCATTCAATAGAGAATATTTCTCATTATCCAATTGAGAATTGTTTATCAATATGAGAATATTTTGTCATTCAATATGAAAATGTTTCTCTCTCTATGAGAATTTTTTCATTCAATTATGAGAATGTTCTTTCATTCAATGATGAGAATTCTTTTCATTCAATTATTGAGAATTGTTTTATTCAATATGAGAATATTTTTCATCACATATGAGAATGTTTTCATTCAAATCCATGAGAATAGTTTTTCATTCAACATGAGATTGTATTCATCCAATTCATGAGTATTTTTACATTCAGTTTATGAGGAAATTTTTTCACGTCAATATGAAATCTTTCATTTCAATATGAGATCTTCTTCATTTCAATTATGAGACGCTTTTCTTTCAATATGAGGAATCTTTTTCATTCAATATGAGACTCTTTTCATTCATATGAGAATGTTTTCATTTCAATATGAGAATGTTTCACTCAATATGAATATTTTGATTTAATATGAGAATTTTCATCAATATCAGATTTTATTTGAGAATAATTTTTCATTCAATATGAGAATATTTTCCATTCAATGTGAGAAATGTTTCATTCAATATGTAAAATGTTTTCATTGAATGAGAAATTTTTTCAAGCAATAAGAAATTGTTTTATTCAATATGAGAATCTTTTCATTCAAATTATGAAGAATTTTTTCATTCATATGAGATTGTTTTCATTCAATATGAGAATGTTTTCAAATTCAAATATGAGAAATTGTTTCATCAATATTTCATTTAATATGAGCAATTTTTCATTCAATATGAGAATAGTCATTCAATATGAGAATCATTTTCATTCAATTGAGAATGTTTTCATTCAATATGAGATCGTATTTCATTCAATTGAGAATGTTCATTCAATATGAGAATGTTTTCATTCAATATGAATTTTTCATTCAATATGAAGAAATGTTTTATATTCAATATTGAAGAATGTTTTCATTCAATATGAGAATGTTTTCATTCAAATAGATGTTTTCATTATAGAGAATTTTTTCATTCAATATGAATTTTCATTCAATATGAGAATTTTTCATTCATATGAGAATGTTTCATTCAATATGAGAATGTTTTGCATTCAATAATGAGAATTGTTTTATTCAATATGAGAATTGATTAATTTGAAATTTTCATCATATGAGCATTGTTCATTCAATGATGAGAAATTTTCTCACATATGAGAAACTGTTTCATTCAATATGAAATTTTTCATTGAATGAGATTTTTTCAAGCATATGGAATTGTGCTTTTAATTCAATATGAGAATTCTTCATTCATTCATATATGGAGAATGTTCAATATGAGAATTTTTCATTCAATATGAGATATGGGAATTTTTTTCATTCAAATATGAGAATTGTTTTCATTTAATATGAATGTTCATTCAATATTGAGAATTTTCATTCAATAATGAGAATGTTTTCATTCAATATGAGAATGTTTTCATTCATATGGAGAATGTTTTCATTCAATATGTGAATTGTTTTATTCATATAATTTTTATTCAATAGAATGTTCTTCATTTAATTCAGATTTTCTTTCATTCAATATGAAGAATTTTTCATTCAATATGAGATCTTTTCATTTCAATATGAGAATAGTTTTCATTCAATTATGAGAATTGTCTCTCATTCAATATGAGAATTTTTTCATTTAATATGAGAATTTTTCACGTAATTGTTTCATTTCAATTGAGAAATTTTCATCAATATGAGAAATGTTTCATTCAATATGAAATGTTTTCATTGAATGAGAATTATTTTCAAGCAATATGAGATTGTTTTTTTCATATGAGATCTTTTCATTCAATATGAGAATTGTTTCATTCAATTATGAATGGTTTTCATTTCAATAAGAATGTTTCCATTCAATATTGATAATGTTTTTCATTCAATTAATGAGAATGTTTTCATTCAATATGAGAATTTTTTCATTCAACTATGAGAATTGTTTCATTCAATATGAGAATAATTTTCATTCAATATGTAAAAATGTTTCAAATTCATATGAGAATTTTTTCATTCAAATATGAAGAATTGTTTCATTCAATATGAGAAATCTTTTTTCTTTCCAATATGAGAATTGTTTATCAATATGAGAATATTTTTCATTTCAATTGAGAATTGTTTCATTCACTATGAGAATTATTTTCATTCAATGAGAATTTTTCTCATTCCATATGGGAATTTTTTCATTCAATATTGAGAATTGTTTTCATCAATATGAGAATGTTTCATTCAATATGAGAATTGTTTCATCAATATGAGTATTGTTACATTCAGTAGGAGAATTTTTTTTTCAGTCAATATGAAATAATTCTTCATCATTCAATATGAGAAATCTTTTCATTCAATAATGAGACTCTTTTCATTCAATATGAGAATGTTTCATTTCCAATATGAGGACATTGTTTCACTCAATATGACAATTTTTTGATTTAATATGAGAATTTTTTCATTCAATATGAGAAATTGTTTTCATTCATATGAATAAATATTTCATTCAACTAATGAGAAATTTTCATTCAATATGAAAATTTTCATTGAATGAGAATTTTTTCAAGCAAGTATGAGAATTGTTTTATTCAATATAGAATCTTTTCCAATTCAAATATGAGAAAATTGTTTCATTCAATATAGAATTGTTTCATCAATCTAGAATGTTTCATTCAGATATGAGAAATTGTTCATTCAATATGAGAATGTTTTTCATATGAGATTTTTTCATTTAATTGAGAATTTTTTTCATTCAATATGAGAATTTTTCATTAATTTGAACTTTTTTATCAACATTGAATCTTTCATTATTGAGTTGTTTAATTCATTATGGATATTTTTATATGGAATTGTTCAGTCCATTGAATTGTTTCATTCATATGGATGTTTATAATTTCATATGAATTTTTTCATTAATAAGAGAATGTTTTTCTTCAATTGAGAATGTTTTATTCTTGAGAATATTCAGTCAATATGGAATTGTTCCTCATATAGATCTTTCATTTTATGGAATTTTTTCATTCATGAGATGTTTTCATTCCAATTGAGAATGTTTTATTCCTATGGATGTTTTCATTCAATATGGATGTTTTCATTCTAATATGAGGTTTCTTCATATGAGAATTGTTTATTCAATATGATATTTTATTCATATGAATGTTTTCTTCAATATGATTTTTTATTCATTTGAGATTTTATTCAAGGGAATTTTCATTATGAGAATTGTTTTTCATATGAATTTTCATTCATATGAGTAATGTTTTATTCTAATATGAAATTCTCACTGGAATGTTCATTCAATATGAGTTTGTACTTCGTGATGAGATTTTTTCAGTCATTGAATTTCTTTCATTCATTAGATTTTCTTCATATGGACTCTTTTCTTTCAATATGGAAGCTTTTTTCAATTGAGACTCTGTCATATAGAGATGTTTGCATCAATATGAGTTTGTTTCTCAATATGAGCTATTTGATTTTATATGAGTGAATTTTCATTTCATAGAGATATTTTATTTCATATGAGTTTTTCATCAATATGGCGATTTGATCATGTGGAAATGTTTTCAATTCAATATGGAATTTTATTCATTGGATTTTTTCAACAATATGGATTGGTTATCAATATGAAATCTTTTCATTCATATGGAAGTTTTTCATTGGAATTTTTCTTCATATGGAATGTTTCATCAATATGGACTTTTTTCTTAATTGAGTTTTTCATTTATATGAGATTTTCTTAATATAGATGTTTCAACATATGAGACGTTTTCTTCAATATGAGATGTTTATTCAATATAGTGTTTTCATTCATATAGAATTTTTCTTCAATATGAGTGTTTTTTCATTCAATATAGATTTTTCATTCAATGAGATGTTTTATTCCAATATGAGATGTTATTTTTTTTTTATCAATATGAGAAACATTTTATTTCAATGGATGTTTTCTTTAATTGGAGAATTTTTTCAATTGAGACGTTTTCTTCCATATGGAAAATTTTTCTTCTATGAGTGTTTTTATTCATAGGAAGTTTTCTTCATTTGAATTGTTTTATATATGAAATTTTTGAGTTTAATTGGAATTTTTATTCAATATGGTTTTTCTTCTATGAGAATATTTTCATTCTCATATGGAGTTTTCTTCATATGAAGTTTCATTGAATGGGAATTTGTCAGATAGGAGATGTTTTTCATTGAGGAATCTTTCATTCTTGGAATGTTTTATTCAATATGAGATATTTTATTTATGAGAATTGTTCTCCATTGAGGATGTTCTTTCAATATGAGATGTTTTCATTCATTAGATGTTTTATTGTAATATGAGAATGTTTTATTCAATATGGATTGTTATTCAATAGAATGTTTATTCCATATGAGATTGTTTATCAATATTGTTTGTTACTTCAGTATGAGATTTCTTCAGCAATAGGATTCTTGTTCTTATGTAGATTTTCTACAATTGAGACTCTTTTCATTCTAAATATGAGATGTTTTCATCATATGGATTGTTTCACTCATATGAACTTTTTGATTTAATATGGAATTTTTCATTCAATATGAGAATGTTTCATTCAATATGGAATATTCTATTCATATGGACTGTTTCATGCATTATGAAAATGTTATTGAATGAAATTTTTTTCAGCAATATGGGATTTGTTCATATGAGATATTTTATTCCATAGAGATTGTTTCTCATATGGATTGTTCATTCAATATGAGAATGTTTCATTCAATATTGAATGTTTCATTCAATATTGAGACTTTTTTGCATTTATTGAGATTTTTTTCATTCAATTGAGATCCTTTTCAATATGGATTTTTTTCATTTCATTGAGAATTTTTTATTTATATGGAGACGTTTTCTTATGAGTTTTTATTCATATAGAATTTTTTATTCCATATGAGAATGTTTACATATGAGATGTTTTATTCAATATGGATATTTTAATTGGCTGTTTCATCTTATATGAGGATTTTTTATTCATATGGATGTTTTCATTCTATAATGTTTTATTCTATGGAATTTGCTCATATGAGATGTTCATTCAATTGAGATTTTTGCATTCATATGAGAATTTCTTTATTCAATATGAGATGTTTTCATCAATATGGATGCTATTCATTGAGATATTTTTCATATTGCTGTTTCATTTCGAATTGATACTGTTTCTTCTATGAGATTTTCATCATTGAAATTTTTACCCCGCCCCCCCCCCCCCCCCCCCCCCCCCCTTTTTTCCCCCCCCCCCCCCCCCCCCCCCCCCCCTTCATATGAGGATGTTTTCATTAATATGAGATGTTTATTCAATATGAGAATTTTCATTCAATTGGAATTGTTTATAATATGGAATATTTCTTCTATGAATGTTTTCATTCATTGAAATTTTTTTATTCAATATGAAATTTCATTCAATATAGATCTTTTCTTTCATGAGAATTTTTATTCAATTGAGATATTTTCATTCTATGGATTGTTTCATTAATATGAGATCTATTTCTTCAATGGATTTTCTATTTCGAATATGAGAATTTTTTCATTCATTGAGAATTGTTTTCATTTCAATATTGAGATGTTGTTATTCAATATGAGAATTGTTATCTTCATATGGTATTTTATTTCAGTATGAGATTTTTTCGTCATATGAAAAATTTTTCATTAATTGAGATCTTTTCATTCATATGGTCTTTTTTTCATTGAGAATGTTTTATTCATTGAGTTTGTTTCATCATTAGAAGTTTTTGATTTAATATAAATTTTTTCATTCATGATGAGAATTGTTCATTCATATAGAATGTTATTCAATTAAAAATGTTTCATTCATATGAAATGTTTTATTGATGAGATTTTTTCAGCATTGGAATTGTTTTATTCCAATGAGCATCTTCATTCATATGAGTTGTTTATCATATGAGCATTGTTTCATTTCAATTGAGATGTTTTCATTCAATTGCGACTGTTTTCATTCCTATGAGATTTCATATTGAGATTGTTTATTGATATGGAATATTTCATTCATATGAAAGTGTTTATTTCATATGAGACTTTTTTCATTCAATATGAGAATTGTTTATTCAATTCATGTACGAATCTTTCATTCAATATGATATTGTTTTATCATTATGAAATATTTTACCTTATTATGAGATGTGTTCATTTCATATGAGAATGTTTTCATCAACTGAGATTGTTTCATTCATATGGTATTTTCTTCAGTATGGAAATTTTTTCGTCAATATGACAATTCTTTCATTCATATGGCATTTTTATTCTATGTGACTCTTTTGTTTCATATGAAATCTTTCTTCATTGAGCTCTTTGTATTAATATGAGATGTTTTCATTTCATATGAGAATGTTCTATATGAGATATTTATTTAATGAGAATTTTTCATCATTGAGATTTTCTTCATATAGATTGTTTATTCATATGAAAATTTTTCATTCATGTGAGAATTTTTTCATATGAAAGTTTTATGTGATGGAATTTTTCAAGCATATGAGAATCTGTTTATTCATTGAGTTTTCTCATGAGAATTGTTCTTCAATATGATTGTTCATTCAATATGAGTTTTTCATTCATATGGAATTGTTTATTCAAATTGAATTTTTTATTTAATGAGATTTTTCATCTCATTTGAGAATGTTTTATTCTTGAGATGGTTTTCATTCAATATGGATGTTTCATTCATTAGGGAATGTTTTCATTCTTGGAATGTTTTATCCCCATATGAGATTTTTCATTCATATGAGAAATTTTTATCTATGGATGTTTTTTAATGAGAATGTTTATTCAATATGAGATCATTTCTTCAATATGAGTGTTTCATTTTATATGAAATTTTTTATTCATATGAAACGTTTTCTTCTAGAGAATTTTATTCAATTTGGATTGTTTTCATTATTATGGAAGTTTTATTCTATGGAATTGTTTACTCATATGGTTTTTGATTAATTGGATTTTTTCATTCATATGCGATGTTTTATTCAAATGGATTTTCATCATATGAGAAATGTTTATTCAATATAATGTTTTATGATTCGAGAATTGTTCAGCAATATGGTTGTTTATTAATATGGATCTTTCTTCATTGAGAATGTTTTACAATATGGAAATTTTATTCATATGGTTTTATTCAATATGGCTGTTGTTCATTCAATGAGGAATGTTTTATCATTGAGATGTTTCTTCTATGGATGTTTTCACATTGGAAGTTTTATTCATATGAGATGTTTTCATTCAATATGAGATTGTTTCATCAATATGGTCTTGGTATTCCGTATGAGATTTTTTCCAGTCCTATGATTCTTTCATTATATGAGAATTTTTCATTTCAATATGAGACTTTTATGCTTGAGATGTTTCATTCAATTGAGATTGTTTTCAATTGAATTTTTTTGTTTATATGAGATTTTTTTCATATAGATTGTTTCGCAATATAGATATTTTCTCAATATTGAGAATGTCATTCCTTGAAATGTTTTCATTGATGGATTTTTCAGGATATGAGCTGTTTATAATGAGATTTTTATTCATATGTAATTGTTTCATTCAATTTGAATTTTCATTCTATGAGATGTTTTTCATTCAGTTATGGATTGTTTATTCAATATGGAAATTTTTCATTTAATGAGAATTATTTCTTCATATGAGAATCTTTCTTCAATTATGAATTTTTTTCATTCTATGAGTTTTTTCATTATATTGAGATTTTTTCATTCAATATGAGATTGTTTTATTCAATATGAGAATTTTATTTTGAGATGTTTTCATTGATTTTTATTCAATATGAGATATTTTCCTTCAATATGAGAATGTTTTCTTTAATATGAGAATTTTTTATTCAATTATGAGAATGTTTGCATTCACTTGGAATGTTTCTTCATTGGATGTTTTCTTCATATGAGAAGTTTTTCATCAATATGAGAATTTTTATTCAATATGAGATTTTTCATTCAATTGGAATGTTTTTCATATGAGTGTTTTTTTCTATGGAATATTTTCATTCTATGGTTTCTTTCATTGTACTGTTTATTCATATGAGATGTTTTCATCAATA
>JACMZG010001010.1:0-12920 GCA_018340805.1 Microvelia longipes | reverse complement strand
ATTTAGTTGTCACCGACAACTATTTCTCCAACCATTGCCATCCTCTGTCTGTTGACAGATATCAAGGTTAGTCTCTCGCCATTTTTGGACCATACGCATCGGTAATAATATCAATTTGTCAATTTTTTTTTTCAATAGTTTTTATGATGGCTTTACGTTTTAATTTTGTATTAGCCACTTCTTTAAGTAAAGATAGGATCTAGAAAACGATATAAATGTTGGATTAAATAATATTTTCTACTGCTAGAGGTTTCAATTTGAGAGCTTAAGTAAATTTGCCTTGGATTAAAAATATTGATTCACATTCAATTTAATTGATTGAAACAATTCTTGGACCTTATTATTCGGCGTTTTTGTTCCATTAATAAGGTATTTAGTTGTCACCGACAACTATTTCTCCAACCATTGCCATCCTCTGTCTGTTGACAGATATCAAGGTTAGTCTCTCGCCATTTTTGGACCATACGCATCGGTAATAATTTCGAATCACAGAAAACCTGTTAGTTTTCAGCATCTCGGGACTCTTCCACTATGCTTTTTTTTTAAACTTGTGTCTAACCTTTTCGCTTATGGGCCAATTTATATTTCTATTAATGTATATTAATTTTAATATAATTTCTATATATATTAAATATTTATATCATAAATCAATAAATGAAATACTTACATTATCAATAATAATATATATGTAATGCAGTAATGCTGGGTGTAATTGAGTATATAGTAAAGGGTTTAAATAGTAATTTCGTTGCGTGACGTAACATTATGACGTAACAATATGACTTAACATGTTAAACAAATATTAATTTATCAATTTCTTTCTTTCAATAGTTATTATGATGTCTTTACGTTTTTTTTGTAGTCACTTCTTTAAGTAAAGATAGCATCTAGAAAACAATATAAATAATATATAATATATATATATTTTTAAATATATATATTTCTATCATAAATCTATAAATGAAATACTTACATTATATTGGCGAAACAATATGACTTAACATGTTGAACAAATATCAATTTGTCAATTTTTTTTTCAATAGTTTTTATGATGTCTTTACGTTTTAATTTTGTATTAGCCACTTCTTTAAGTAAAGATAGGATCTAGAAAACGATATAAATGTTGGATTAAATAATATTTTCTACTGCTAGAGGTTTCAATTTGAGAGCTTAAGTAAATTTGCCTTGGATTAAAAATATTGATTCACATTCAATTTAATTGATTGAAACAATTCTTGGACCTTATTATTCGGCGTTTTTGTTCCATTAATAAGGTATTTAGTTGTCACCGACAACTATTTCTCCAACCATTGCCATCCTCTGTCTGTTGACAGATATCAAGGTTAGTCTCTCGCCATTTTTGGACCATACGCATCGGTAATAATATCAATTTGTCAATTTTTTTTTCAATAGTTTTTATGATGGCTTTACGTTTTAATTTTGTATTAGCCACTTCTTTAAGTAAAGATAGGATCTAGAAAACGATATAAATGTTGGATTAAATAATATTTTCTACTGCTAGAGGTTTCAATTTGAGAGCTTAAGTAAATTTGCCTTGGATTAAAAATATTGATTCACATTCAATTTAATTGATTGAAACAATTTGGACCTTATTATTCGGCGTTTTTGTTCCATTAATAAGGTATTAGTTGTCACCGACAACTATTTCTCCAACCATTGCCATCCTCTGTCTGTTGACAGATATCAAGGTTAGTCTCTCGCCATTTTTGGACCATACGCATCGGTAATAATTTCGAATCACAGAAAACCTGTTAGTTTTCAGCATCTCGGGACTCTTCCACTATGCTTTTTTTTTTAAACTTGTGTCTAACCTTTTCGCTTATGGGCCAATTTATATTTCTATTAATGTATATTAATTTTAATATAATTTCTATATATATTAAATATTTATATCATAAATCAATAAATGAAATACTTACATTATCAATAATAATATATATGTAATGCAGTAATGCTGGGTGTAATTGAGTATATAGTAAAGGGTTTAAATAGTAATTTCGTTGCGTGACGTAACATTATGACGTAACAATATGACTTAACATGTTAAACAAATATTAATTTATCAATTTCTTTCTTTCAATAGTTATTATGATGTCTTTACGTTTTTTTTGTAGTCACTTCTTTAAGTAAAGATAGCATCTAGAAAACAATATAAATAATATATAATATATATATATTTTTAAATATATATATTTCTATCATAAATCTATAAATGAAATACTTACATTATATTGGCGAAACAATATGACTTAACATGTTGAACAAATATCAATTTGTCAATTTTTTTTTCAATAGTTTTTATGATGTCTTTACGTTTTTTTTTGTATTAGCCACTTCTTTAAGTAAAGATAGGATCTAGAAAACGATATAAATGTTGGATTAAATAATATTTTCTACTGCTAGAGGTTTCAATTTGAGAGCTTAAGTAAATTTGCCTTGGATTAAAAATATTGATTCACATTCAATTTAATTGATTGAAACAATTCTTGGACCTTATTATTCGGCGTTTTTGTTCCATTAATAAGGTATTTAGTTGTCACCGACAACTATTTCTCCAACCATTGCCATCCTCTGTCTGTTGACAGATATCAAGGTTAGTCTCTCGCCATTTTTGGACCATACGCATCGGTAATAATATCAATTTGTCAATTTTTTTTTCAATAGTTTTTATGATGGCTTTACGTTTTAATTTTGTATTAGCCACTTCTTTAAGTAAAGATAGGATCTAGAAAACGATATAAATGTTGGATTAAATAATATTTTCTACTGCTAGAGGTTTCAATTTGAGAGCTTAAGTAAATTTGCCTTGGATTAAAAATATTGATTCACATTCAATTTAATTGATTGAAACAATTCTTGGACCTTATTATTCGGCGTTTTTGTTCCATTAATAAGGTATTTAGTTGTCACCGACAACTATTTCTCCAACCATTGCCATCCTCTGTCTGTTGACAGATATCAAGGTTAGTCTCTCGCCATTTGGACCATACGCATCGGTAATAATATCAATTTGTCAATTTTTTTTTCAATAGTTTTTATGATGGCTTTACGTTTTAATTTTGTATTAGCCACTTCTTTAAGTAAAGATAGGATCTAGAAAACGATATAAATGTTGGATTAAATAATATTTTCTACTGCTAGAGGTTTCAATTTGAGAGCTTAAGTAAATTTGCCTTGGATTAAAAATATTGATTCACATTCAATTTAATTGATTGAAACAATTCTTGGACCTTATTATTCGGCGTTTTTGTTCCATTAATAAGGTATTTAGTTGTCACCGACAACTATTTCTCCAACCATTGCCATCCTCTGTCTTGACAGATATCAAGGTTAGTCTCTCGCCATTTTTGGACCATACGCATCGGTAATAATTTCGAATCACAGAAAACCTGTTAGTTTTCAGCATCTCGGGACTCTTCCACTATGCTTTTTTTTTAAACTTGTGTCTAACCTTTTCGCTTATGGGCCAATTTATATTTCTATTAATGTATATTAATTTTAATATAATTTCTATATATATTAAATATTTATATCATAAATCAATAAATGAAATACTTACATTATCAATAATAATATATATGTAATGCAGTAATGCTGGGTGTAATTGAGTATATAGTAAAGGGTTTAAATAGTAATTTCGTTGCGTGACGTAACATTATGACGTAACAATATGACTTAACATGTTAAACAAATATTAATTTATCAATTTCTTTCTTTCAATAGTTATTATGATGTCTTTACGTTTTTTTTGTTCACTTCTTTAAGTAAAGATAGCATCTAGAAAACAATATAAATAATATATAATATATATATTTTAAATATATATATTTCTATCATAAATCTATAAATGAAATACTTACATTATATTGGCGAAACAATATGACTTAACATGTTGAACAAATATCAATTTGTCAATTTTTTTTCAATAGTTTTTATGATGTCTTTACGTTTTAATTTTGTATTAGCCACTTCTTTAAGTAAAGATAGGATCTAGAAAACGATATAAATGTTGGATTAAATAATATTTTCTACTGCTAGAGGTTTCAATTTGAGAGCTTAAGTAAATTTGCCTTGGATTAAAAATATTGATTCACATTCAATTTAATTGATTGAAACAATTCTTGGACCTTATTATTCGGCGTTTTTGTTCCATTAATAAGGTATTTAGTTGTCACCGACAACTATTTCTCCAACCATTGCCATCCTCTGTCTGTTGACAGATATCAAGGTTAGTCTCTCGCCATTTTTGGACCATACGCATCGGTAATAATATCAATTTGTCAATTTTTTTTTCAATAGTTTTTATGATGGCTTTACGTTTTAATTTTGTATTAGCCACTTCTTTAAGTAAAGATAGGATCTAGAAAACGATATAAATGTTGGATTAAATAATATTTTCTACTGCTAGAGGTTTCAATTTGAGAGCTTAAGTAAATTTGCCTTGGATTAAAAATATTGATTCACATTCAATTTAATTGATTGAAACAATTCTTGGACCTTATTATTCGGCGTTTTTGTTCCATTAATAAGGTATTTAGTTGTCACCGACAACTATTTCTCCAACCATTGCCATCCTCTGTCTGTTGACAGATATCAAGGTTAGTCTCTCGCCATTTTTGGACCATACGCATCGGTAATAATTTCGAATCACAGAAAACCTGTTAGTTTTCAGCATCTCGGGACTTCCACTATGCTTTTTTTTTAAACTTGTGTCTAACCTTTTCGCTTATGGGCCAATTTATATTTCTATTAATGTATTAATTTTAATATAATTTCTATATATATTAAATATTTATATCATAAATCAATAAATGAAATACTTACATTATCAATAATAATATATATGTAATGCAGTAATGCTGGGTGTAATTGAGTATATAGTAAAGGGTTTAAATAGTAATTTCGTTGCGTGACGTAACATTATGACGTAACAATATGACTTAACATGTTAAACAAATATTAATTTATCAATTTCTTTCTTTCAATAGTTATTATGATGTCTTTACGTTTTTTTTGTAGTCACTTCTTTAAGTAAAGATAGCATCTAGAAAACAATATAAATAATATATAATATATATATATTTTTAAATATATATATTTCTATCATAAATCTATAAATGAAATACTTACATTATATTGGCGAAACAATATGACTTAACATGTTGAACAAATATCAATTTGTCAATTTTTTTTTCAATAGTTTTTATGATGTCTTTACGTTTTAATTTTGTATTAGCCACTTCTTTAAGTAAAGATAGGATCTAGAAAACGATATAAATGTTGGATTAAATAATATTTTCTACTGCTAGAGGTTTCAATTTGAGAGCTTAAGTAAATTTGCCTTGGATTAAAAATATTGATTCACATTCAATTTAATTGATTGAAACAATTCTTGGACCTTATTATTCGGCGTTTTTGTTCCATTAATAAGGTATTTAGTTGTCACCGACAACTATTTCTCCAACCATTGCCATCCTCTGTCTGTTGACAGATATCAAGGTTAGTCTCTCGCCATTTTTGGACCATACGCATCGGTAATAATATCAATTTGTCAATTTTTTTTTCAATAGTTTTTATGATGGCTTTACGTTTTAATTTTGTATTAGCCACTTCTTTAAGTAAAGATAGGATCTAGAAAACGATATAAATGTTGGATTAAATAATATTTTCTACTGCTAGAGGTTTCAATTTGAGAGCTTAAGTAAATTTGCCTTGGATTAAAAATATTGATTCACATTCAATTTAATTGATTGAAACAATTCTTGGACCTTTATTCGGCGTTTTTGTTCCATTAATAAGGTATTTAGTTGTCACCGACAACTATTTCTCCAACCATTGCCATCCTCTGTCTGTTGACAGATATCAAGGTTAGTCTCTCGCCATTTTTGGACCATACGCATCGGTAATAATTTCGAATCACAGAAAACCTGTTAGTTTTCAGCATCTCGGGACTCTTCCACTATGCTTTTTTTTTAAACTTGTGTCTAACCTTTTCGCTTATGGGCCAATTTATATTTCTATTAATGTATATTAATTTTAATATAATTTCTATATATATTAAATATTTATATCATAAATCAATAAATGAAATACTTACATTATCAATAATAATATATATGTAATGCAGTAATGCTGGGTGTAATTGAGTATATAGTAAAGGGTTTAAATAGTAATTTCGTTGCGTGACGTAACATTATGACGTAACAATATGACTTAACATGTTAAACAAATATTAATTTATCAATTTCTTTCTTTCAATAGTTATTATGATGTCTTTACGTTTTTTTTGTATTAGTCACTTCTTTAAGTAAAGATAGCATCTAGAAAACAATATAAATAATATATAATATATATATATTTTTAAATATATATTTCTATCATAAATCTATAAATGAAATACTTACATTATATTGGCGAAACAATATGACTTAACATGTTGAACAAATATCAATTTGTCAATTTTTTTTTCAATAGTTTTTATGATGTCTTTACGTTTTAATTTTGTATTAGCCACTTCTTTAAGTAAAGATAGGATCTAGAAAACGATATAAATGTTGGATTAAATAATATTTTCTACTGCTAGAGGTTTCAATTTGAGAGCTTAAGTAATTTGCCTTGGATTAAAAATATTGATTCACATTCAATTTAATTGATTGAAACAATTCTTGGACCTTATTATTCGGCGTTTTTGTTCCATTAATAAGGTATTTAGTTGTCACCGACAACTATTTCTCCAACCATTGCCATCCTCTGTCTGTGACAGATATCAAGGTTAGTCTCTCGCCATTTTGGACCATACGCATCGGTAATAATATCAATTTGTCAATTTTTTTTTCAATAGTTTTTATGATGCTTTACGTTTTAATTTTGTATTAGCCACTTCTTTAAGTAAAGATAGGATCTAGAAAACGATATAAATGTTGGATTAAATAATATTTTCTACTGCTAGAGGTTTCAATTTGAGAGCTTAAGTAAATTTGCCTTGGATAAAAATATTGATTCACATTCAATTTAATTGATTGAAACAATTCTTGGACCTTATATTCGGCGTTTTTGTTCCATTAATAAGGTATTTAGTTGTCACCGACAACTATTTCTCCAACCATTGCCATCCTCTGTCTGTTGACAGATATCAAGGTTAGTCTCGCCATTTTTTGGACCATACGCATCGGTAATAATTTCGAATCACAGAAAACCTGTTAGTTTTCAGCATCTCGGGACTCTTCCACTATGCTTTTTTTTTAAACTTGTGTCTAACCTTTTCGCTTATGGGCCAATTTATATTTCTATTTAATGTATATTAATTTTAATATAATTTATATATATTAATATTTATATCATAAATCAATAAATGAAATACTTACATTATCAATAATAATATATATGTAATGCAGTAATGCTGGGTGTAATTGAGTATATAGTAAAGGGTTTAAATAGTAATTTCGTTGCGTGACGTAACATTATGACGTAACAATATGACTTAACATGTTAAACAAATATTAATTTATCAATTTCTTTCTTTCAATAGTTATTATGATGTCTTTACGTTTTTTTTGTATTAGTCACTTCTTTAAGTAAAGATAGCATCTAGAAAACAATATAAATAATATATAATATATATATATTTTTAAATATATATATTTCTATCATAAATCTATAAATGAAATACTTACATTATATTGGCGAAACAATATGACTTAACATGTTGAACAAATATCAATTTGTCAATTTTTTTTCAATAGTTTTTATGATGTCTTTACGTTTTAATTTTGTATTAGCCACTTCTTTAAGTAAAGATAGGATCTAGAAAACGATATAAATGTTGGATTAAATAATATTTCTACTGCTAGAGGTTTCAATTTGAGAGCTTAAGTAAATTTGCCTTGGATTAAAAATATTGATTCACATTCAATTTAATTGATTGAAACAATTCTTGGACCTTATTATTCGGCGTTTTTTTCCATTAATAAGGTATTTAGTTGTCACCGACAACTATTTCTCCAACCATTGCCATCCTCTGTCTGTTGACAGATATCAAGGTTAGTCTCTCGCCATTTTTGGACCATACGCATCGGTAATAATATCAATTTGTCAATTTTTTTTTCAATAGTTTTTATGATGGCTTTACGTTTTAATTTTGTATTAGCCACTTCTTTAAGTAAAGATAGGATCTAGAAAACGATATAAATGTTGGATTAAATAATATTTTCTACTGCTAGAGGTTTCAATTTGAGAGCTTAAGTAAATTTGCCTTGGATTAAAAATATTGATTCACATTCAATTTAATTGATTGAAAATTCTTGGACCTTATTATTCGGCGTTTTTGTTCCATTAATAAGGTATTTAGTTGTCACCGACAACTATTTCTCCAACCATTGCCATCCTCTGTCTGTTGACAGATATCAAGGTTAGTCTCTCCATTTTTGGACCATACGCATCGGTAATAATTTCGAATCACAGAAAACCTGTTAGTTTTCAGCATCTCGGGACTCTTCCACTATGCTTTTTTTTAAACTTGTGTCTAACCTTTTCGCTTATGGGCCAATTTATATTTCTATTAATGTATATTAATTTTAATATAATTTCTATATATATTAAATATTTATATCATAAATCAATAAATGAAATACTTACATTATCAATAATATATATGTAATGCAGTAATGCTGGGTGTAATTGAGTATATAGTAAAGGGTTTAAATAGTAATTTCGTTGCGTGACGTAACATTATGACGTAACAATATGACTTAACATGTTAAACAAATATTAATTTATCAATTTCTTTCTTTCAATAGTTATTATGATGTCTACGTTTTTTTTGTAGTCACTTCTTTAAGTAAAGATAGCATCTAGAAAACAATATAAATAATATATATATATATATATATTTTTTAAATATATATATTTCTATCATAAATCTATAAATGAAATACTTACATTATATTGGCGAAACAATATGACTTAACATGTTGAACAAATATCAATTTGTCAATTTTTTTTTCAATAGTTTTTATGATGTCTTTACGTTTTAATTTTGTATTAGCCACTTCTTTAAGTAAAGATAGGATCTAGAAAACGATATAAATGTTGGATTAAATAATATTTTCTACTGCTAGAGGTTTCAATTTGAGAGCTTAAGTAAATTTGCCTTGGATTAAAAATATTGATTCACATTCAATTTAATTGATTGAAACAATTCTTGGACCTTATTATTCGGCGTTTTTGTTCCATTAATAAGGTATTTAGTTGTCACCGACAACTATTTCTCCAACCATTGCCATCCTCTGTCTGTTGACAGATATCAAGGTTAGTCTCTCGCCATTTTTGGACCATACGCATCGGTAATAATATCAATTTGTCAATTTTTTTTTCAATAGTTTTTATGATGGCTTTACGTTTTAATTTTGTATTAGCCACTTCTTTAAGTAAAGATAGGATCTAGAAAACGATATAAATGTTGGATTAAATAATATTTTCTACTGCTAGAGGTTTCAATTTGAGAGCTTAAGTAAATTTGCCTTGGATTAAAAATATTGATTCACATTCAATTTAATTGATTGAAACAATTCTTGGACCTTATTATTCGGCGTTTTTGTTCCATTAATAAGGTATTTAGTTGTCACCGACAACTATTTCTCCAACCATTGCCATCCTCTGTCTGTTGACAGATATCAAGGTTAGTCTCTCGCCATTTTTGGACCATACGCATCGGTAATAATATCAATTTGTCAATTTTTTTTTCAATAGTTTTTATGATGGCTTTACGTTTTAATTTTGTATTAGCCACTTCTTTAAGTAAAGATAGGATCTAGAAAACGATATAAATGTTGGATTAAATATATTTTCTACTGCTAGAGGTTTCAATTTGAGAGCTTAAGTAAATTTGCCTTGGATTAAAAATATTGATTCACATTCAATTTAATTGATTGAAACAATTCTTGGACCTTATTATTCGGCGTTTTTGTTCCATTAATAAGGTATTTAGTTGTCACCGACAACTATTTCTCCAACCATTGCCATCCTCTGTCTGTTGACAGATATCAAGGTTAGTCTCTCGCCATTTTTGGACCATACGCATCGGTAATAATTTCGAATCACAGAAAACCTGTTAGTTTTCAGCATCTCGGGACTCTTCCACTATGCTTTTTTTTTAAACTTGTGTCTAACCTTTTCGCTTATGGGCCAATTTATATTTCTATTAATGTATATTAATTTTAATATAATTTCTATATATATTAAATATTTATATCATAAATCAATAAATGAAATACTTACATTATCAATAATAATATATATGTAATGCAGTAATGCTGGGTGTAATTGAGTATATAGTAAAGGGTTTAAATAGTAATTTCGTTGCGTGACGTAACATTATGACGTAACAATATGACTTAACATGTTAAACAAAATTAATTTATCAATTTCTTTCTTTCAATAGTTATTATGATGTCTTACGTTTTTTTGTAGTCACTTCTTTAAGTAAAGATAGCATCTAGAAAACAATATAAATAATATATAATATATATATATATTTTAAATATATATATTTCTATCATAAATCTATAAATGAAATACTTACATTATATTGGCGAAACAATATGACTTAACATGTTGAACAAATATCAATTTGTCAATTTTTTTTCAATAGTTTTTATGATGTCTTTACGTTTTAATTTTGTATTAGCCACTTCTTTAAGTAAAGATAGGATCTAGAAAACGATATAAATGTTGGATTAAATAATATTTTCTACTGCTAGAGGTTTCAATTTGAGAGCTTAAGTAAATTTGCCTTGGATTAAAAATATTGATTCACATTCAATTTAATTGATTGAAACAATTCTTGGACCTTATTATTCGGCGTTTTTGTTCCATTAATAAGGTATTTAGTTGTCACCGACAACTATTTCTCCAACCATTGCCATCCTCTGTCTGTTGACAGATATCAAGGTTAGTCTCTCGCCATTTTTGGACCATACGCGGTAATAATATCAATTTGTCAATTTTTTTTTCAATAGTTTTTATGATGGCTTTACGTTTTAATTTTGTATTAGCCACTTCTTTAAGTAAAGATAGGATCTAGAAAACGATATAAATGTTGGATTAAATAATATTTTCTACTGCTAGAGGTTTCAATTTGAGAGCTTAAGTAAATTTGCCTTGGATTAAAAATATTGATTCACATTCAATTTAATTGATTGAAACAATTCTTGGACCTTATTATTCGGGTTTTTGTTCCATTAATAAGGTATTTAGTTGTCACCGACAACTATTTCTCCAACCATTGCCATCCTCTGTCTGTTGACAGATATCAAGGTTAGTCTCTCGCCATTTTTGGACCATACGCATCGGTAATAATTTCGAATCACAGAAAACCTGTTAGTTTTCAGCATCTCGGGACTCTTCCACTATGCTTTTTTTTTAAACTTGTGTCTAACCTTTTCGCTTATGGGCCAATTTATATTTCTATTAATGTATATTAATTTTAATATAATTTCTATATATATTAAATATTTATATCATAAATCAATAAATGAAATACTTACATTATCAATAATAATATATATGTAATGCAGTAATGCTGGGTGTAATTGAGTATATAGTAAAGGGTTTAAATAGTAATTTCGTTGCGTGACGTAACATTATGACGTAACAATATGACTTAACATGTTAAACAAATATTAATTTATCAATTTCTTTCTTTCAATAGTTATTATGATGTCTTTACGTTTTTTTTGTATTAGTCACTTCTTTAAGTAAAGATAGCATCTAGAAAACAATATAAATATATATAATATATATATATTTTTAAATATATATTTCTATCATAAATCTATAAATGAAATACTTACATTATATTGGCGAAACAATATGACTTAACATGTTGAACAAATATCAATTTGTCAATTTTTTTTTCAATAGTTTTTATGATGTCTTTACGTTTTAATTTTGTATTAGCCACTTCTTTAAGTAAAGATAGGATCTAGAAAACGATATAAATGTTGGATTAAATAATATTTTCTACTGCTAGAGGTTTCAATTTGAGAGCTTAAGTAAATTTGCCTTGGATTAAAAATATTGATTCACATTCAATTTAATTGATTGAAACAATTCTTGGACCTTATTATTCGGCGTTTTTGTTCCATTAATAAGGTATTTAGTTGTCACCGACAACTATTTCTCCAACCATTGCCATCCTCTGTCTGTTGACAGATATCAAGGTTAGTCTCTCGCCATTTTTGGACCATACGCATCGGTAATAATTTCGAATCACAGAAAACCTGTTAGTTTTCAGCATCTCGGGACTCTTCCACTATGCTTTTTTTTTAAACTTGTGTCTAACCTTTTCGCTTATGGGCCAATTTATATTTCTATTAATGTATATTAATTTTAATATAATTTCTATATATATTAAATATTTATATCATAAATCAATAAATGAAATACTTACATTATCAATAATAATATATATGTAATGCAGTAATGCTGGGTGTAATTGAGTATATAGTAAAGGGTTTAAATAGTAATTTCGTTGCGTGACGTAACATTATGACGTAACAATATGACTTAACATGTTAAACAATATTAATTTATCAATTTCTTTCTTTCAATAGTTATTATGATGTCTACGTTTTTTTTGTAGTCACTTCTTTAAGTAAAGATAGCATCTAGAAAACAATATAAATAATATATAATATATATATATTTTTAAATATATATTTCTATCATAAATCTATAAATGAAATACTTACATTATATTGGCGAAACAATATGACTTAACATGTTGAACAAATATCAATTTGTCAATTTTTTTTTTCAATAGTTTTTATGATGTCTTTACGTTTTAATTTTGTATTAGCCACTTCTTTAAGTAAATAGGATCTAGAAAACGATATAAATGT
>JACMZG010000100.1:189663-193042 GCA_018340805.1 Microvelia longipes | reverse complement strand
TTTTAAGAATTAATAAAGATAAAGATTTATTGTAATATACTTTAGATACTTTTATACAAATTAAATTAACTATATGTCAGAGCTGTACAGTTTTTGGTAATATTCCGAAAAATATTTTCAAAATGGCGGCCAATATGGCGGACCGGATGAAAAAAAAATTTGAGCGAAACAATCGTGTTGTATCGTTTTAAAGCTCTTAAAGAGTGGAAAAAGAAAATATATCGTTGTATTATGATAAATATACGCAATTAGCGAGCAAAGCGAGCCTTTTTACTATGCATTATTAATAAACATGCACACTGTAGCGAGCGAAGCGAGCCTCTTTTACTTTGTATTATTTAAATATAAGCATTCTAGCGAGCGAAGCGAGCCTTTTTTTACTTTGTATTATATAAATATAAGCATTCTAGCGAGCGAAGCCGAGCCTTTTTTACTTTGTATTATTATAACTAGGCATTCTAGCGAGCGAAGCGAGCCTTTTTTTAACATTGAATTATTATAAACATAAGCAATCTAGCGAGCCTTTTTAACTATGTATTATGATAAATATAAGCATTCTAGCGAGCGAAGCGAGCCTTTTTTACTTTGTATTTATAAATATAAGCATTCTAGCGAGCGAAGCGAGCCTTTTTTTTACTATGTATATTGTAACATATATCAATCTAGCGAGCGAAGCGAGCCTTTATTTAACTTTGTATTATTATAAATAGCGTCCGAATGTTTCGATAGACTATTTTCGCTTGCTTTAAATAAATAATTTTATTTGATGTATTCGTTTAACGTGAGTTCTTGATGCAACGCATTACTAGTTTAATTAAGGTTTCACGACAAATATTATTTGTTTTAAAGGGTCAAGGATCTTGATAAAGGGGATGGCGCACTAAGTCGATTTCCAAACAATATAGTGACTCCAAAAAATAGAGAATTAATACAAAACACATGTCGAAAACCAACTGCACTTGCTTCGTACAAACTGCGCATGCTTACAATTCTTGTAACAGTGCAGGTCTTAAATTTTAGAGGCAAACTTATTTTCTCAATGGTTTCTCATTCTTTATTCCTTGAGAAGGTTATAACAAAACAGCTTAAATTATCACTCACTGAAGTGGCAAAGTTATAGTTCAAAATTTAAATTAGGTAAACACAAATGACTTAACAAGCACCACAAATGTAACAATTTACGACAAGCACAGAAAAAAAGTTTAGCGAACTTGACAACCTTGCTACATAACCTGCGTTTGGCGCCTTTTTTTCATTATAACCATGGGGAAGGTAAGTTTGCTTCTATTTCTGTATCTCTTACAACTTCCATGGGATCAGAAATGTTCCTTAATGAGTCATCCCTTTATACAAGATCCTTGTAAAGAGTTAACAAATTGTGAAGGGGATCCCGGTGGTGAAGAGGTTAGCACGCGCGTCTGCCAACTAGACAATCCAGGTATTCGCCCTGCGGGAACCACCTCGGGTAGGTGGCTCCCTACTCGAGTAGTAGTAGTCACATCTACTATGCTCAAAGTAAAGCTAAAGTGGCGAAATCTTTTTACATCAAATTCTATTCATAAAACTGAGAGCATCAAAGCCCGCGCTGTGAATCCCGGACCTCCGGTCCTGAAGTCCAGTACTATACGACCGCGGCTACGGAGGCAGTTGTAATAATAATAATAAAGGCCTTTCGGCCCTTCAGGGTATTCGCCCGACGGGAACCACCTCGGGTGGGTCACATATACTATGCTCAAAGTAAAGCTAAAGTTGACAAAATCTTTTTACAACAAATTCTATTCATTAAAAACTGAGAGCATAGCCCGGGCTGTGAACCCCGGACCTCCGATCCCAAAGTCCAGTGCTTTACGACCGTGGCTACGGAGGAAGATTTTTTTCCGTGAAGCTATTGATACCGGAAGCCTTGCTGTTGCCAGAAAACCCATTTTCTTGATATTTATTAACTATGTTCCATGCACAATAGCCAAGGGCTTGGTACCAACGGTCCTTTTCAGGCCATCCAGCACCGTCATCGAGGCGGCAGAAGACACCGTCAACGACGACACCAGGAACGAGCTAGTCGTGCCTAGCTGAATCAAGCGACTACCAGTCACCATCACTTCTTGACACTCCACCGCCTATCATCTACTCTTTAGAGAACTTATTGACCAATCTCCGAGACCCAAGGCTCAAGAGTTTTTAACCCCTGCAACACCACCGTCGTATGGGACTACACCGAGCAAGAGCATTTGGTCAACAATAAAACAAGTCAACAACTCTTCCGTACTCCTCCTCAAGACCTGGCAGGGAGCCAGAACGTTATCTACCTCTCTAAACTCTCTAACTCAGGGACCACCAGAATTCTAACAATCCTTTTCAGGACCACGACATTTTTGTGAGATCCGCATGCCAAGGAAATCATACCCCTACGCCGCATCACTATTAAAACACATTGTAAAATCCACAACTCTTCTCTTGATTAGACGTAAATGCCTATTTTTTCGATGTTTCATAATTCAACCAATAGGGCACCTCTAGTAATATATCTCTATGTTTAGGCATTTATAAATTTAATCAATTGCCCACAAATACCATTAAACTCCCAAGTCGACTTATAATAATAGCTTTTTTAAACACGTGTTCAGATAATTATTTGTTTACACAAAACAAGCTACATTAAATAAAACCACTCATAAGAAAAATAATTCTTCTCTATAAACCACTTACTCCATGAATGGCAACCTCTAAACCACTAGATACTCCATACTAATTATATTTACTTTTAAACCTTAGCACTTACAACCGTCCGACATTTTATATTTTCAAGTATCTCGTTAACTCGAAGGGAAAGTTTACTTTTCATTCATACCAAAACCATTAGAAGTTCTTTTTAAACAAATTGTCCTCCATCTTTAGTTTATTAGATAGAATTTTGTAACCTTTTTAAACATTACCTTTCCACTTTCTAAAATGGAAAGCATTATCACCGTATGATTTTAAGTCTTCACTTCAAATAACTATAAGTATAACTATTGTTTGATAAATTACAATTAATCATAAAATGGATCTTGCACATAGGTGGTGTCCAGTGAAGAAAGTGGGGGTGGGAGTGAATGGGAAGGATGGATCCGTTTTCTTCTTGATTCCGAAACATATAAATCTTAACAATATATACCTGTGTGTATATATTTTTTTGTGTATATATTTTTTATATACCTTTGTGTATATATATATATTATAGTGTATACACACACTATATATATAGTTGAATTAAAAAGTGCAATTAAATTTCACCGTTTATAAGTTACAACCGATTAAATTAATTATATAAGTTTATTCCACTGGGGTGGAATAAACTTCTTGTTCAGGCTACCCCAAGCATAAAAGTCAAGAGGAGTCA